>JAAGKR010006662.1:0-24298 GCA_011419295.1 Clarias macrocephalus
CGGGATACACCTGACCACTGCCGCTGGCGCCCCTAAAGGCCTGGCTAATTTCACGTGCCTCAGTATAGAGTCTCCTATAACCAGAGCTCTTTCAGGTTTCTCAGCGGGTGCATCACTGAGGAGAGCGAACCTGTTGGACACGTGAAGCGCAGAAGAGGTGTGCTCCGGTGGGCTAGCCTTAGCGTTAGCTTTGGCTGAACGAGTATGCCGCCGAGTCGTCACCCACTCGCCCCGCTGTGAGGGCTCTACTGCCGGAGTCGGGGGATGATTATCTCCGCCTGCGGCACCCAGACTTTCCGCTACGGGAATAACGCTGCTCTCACGCTCTCTAACCCTCTCTAGAGTCTGGATGCGCTCCTCTAATGCTAATATCTTCTCCGTCAGGGTGCTCACTAACACACACCTATCACAAATAAAATTATCACTAATGACGGAGGAAGAATGTCTAAACATCCTGCACTCCACACACTGAGCGAGCTGAATGGTGGACATAGTAACGTACCTTTGTGCCGGAGTTGTGATTATTTGCTGATGGATTCGCTTGTTGTTGGTCAGATGATATGCGCGTTTGATCCTATGTGGTTTGTCTATGCGAGGACTGACGCGCGAAAAGATGGAAACCTAATCACAGCGCCAAAACTCGCGGTGAATCATGATAAACCATACTTACAGCCACCATGCAAAACTGCGTAAGTGAAATAGGGGTATTAGTAGTTAACAGATTATGGGCCAAACTTCGCTGAGCGATAATGGTAGAATAATTATAAAGATCTCGACTAAAACAACATGCATGAGGAAGCACAAAGGAGTTTTCATTTTCTGCAATGGAAAAGTACTCTAACTAGTTACTTTTATCAGAAAGTAACACAGTAATCTAACTGATTACTTTTTGAAGACAGTACTTTTGTAATGTAGGTACTTTAAAAAGTAACATCCCCCAACACTGGTAATAATGTATTACTCTTAACTCAAGCAAAACAGCCACTAGAATCAGAGATAAAGGCTTTGTGCTGGCGGGGCTATGGCCAATACATGAGATGAATACAAGTCAGGTAAGTGGAAAAGAATTCAAACCTGAAGAGAATGTGGATAATGAGTGACTGTATTGCTGCGAGTTAGGATTTTAATTCCTGTTCTCCTTAAAGAACTTTTTAAAGTGAAATAAATAGACACTCCTTATTGCTGGGTTTTAAGGTCCACATGGTAGTGAGGGCTGTGTGCCTTTCCAAAAAAATGTGGTTAATAAAAGTTCACTCATGATTTAGCAAAAAGGGGGATTACTTTATCACATAGGACCAGATAAGCGTTTTAAGCGTTTTTCGCTTAATAAATAAAATAAAAAACTGGATTGTGTATTTACAGTGCAACCTTGTATTGCGAGTAACTTGGTTTGCAAGTGTTCCTTTAAGATGAGCAAAAATGAAAAATTAATTTCGACTTACTTAAATTTAGAAAAACAAGCAGGTCTTAGTTTACGAATACAGAGTATCATGTAGCACGCATGCGCTTCATGTTTTGATGCCGAGCATCACGTGATCACAACTGAGTCAATGTTTTTTCTCTCTCATGCGCTGCGGAATTCTGGGTAATTGTCTTCCCTCGGTCTCTCACTGATATAATCAACATCCGTGCACGTGTGTACTGTTTACTATAACACTGTGACCACGTGTGTGCTCATCAAGCATCTTATATTTTGTGATTGTATGTGTGTGCGTGGAAGTCGTCCTTTCATGTGCGCGTGTACTGTTTATTACGTGTGCGCTTGTAAAGCAAAAGCAAGTGTCGTTAGAGAGGTTAAAGATCCATTTTCTCTCCCTCTCTCTCAGCCTGTACTGCACTTTTTTGTGTGTGCACACGCGCCATTCGACACTGCCCCTCCCCTCCCCCTCTCGCCCTCACACACACTCTCTAATGGAAACACTGCTCTGTCGTGATTCTTTTCAAAGGTAAAATGCACATTAATTTGTTTTATTTTTATTTTGTTTTTGTTATTATGCACTCACTCGCGTGTCTGTATAGATGTTCCTTAAGGCAGTGTTCCCATTAACCATCAACGTGTGTGTGTGTGTGTGTGTGTGTGTGTGTGTGTGTGTGTGTGTGTGTGTGTGTGTGTGTGTGTGTGTGTGTGTGTGAAACACAAATAAGAGAGGAGGAAGAGTTACTGTGTAAGAAAAAGGAGAAGGGAGGGTCTCATCTTCCTCTCCTCTTACTTTAGCTTCACACACATACACAAACACACACACACACACGCACACACACACACACACACATACTGTATACAGCACTTGTGTGCACAAACACTAATGGAAACACTTATCTGTCGGGATTTATTTTTATTTTTTTCCAGGGTAAAGTGCAGGTTAATTTTATTTTTACTTTATATTTTGTATCAATAATTTTTATGAATTTATTTTTTGGGCTATGGAACGAATAATTTGAGTTTCCATTATTTTTTTCAGAACAAATTATGTTCGCAATCCAAGTTTCCACTGTGCTTTGGTCATCTTTTTGTAATACTAAACTTGATGATCTCAATCATTTAGGAGTGACAAATATGCAAAAAAAATTAGGAATATTTTTTACAGCACTGTAGCTAAATAAGTGGTATTGAGTAATTGTGCCATTTGTTTAATCAGTTATCAAAATAGTAATTATTTTGCAGTTCTAGTGTGCATGTGTTTGTTTTTCTGCGCACGTTTTTTTTTATTTTCATTACTGTATTGCTGTTGTCTTCTGCGGGTTCCAGTGTACCTTGACTAACACCACATGTACCTGCGTGCTCATGGATGCTCTATTGTCTTGCTGTGCTGTGGTGTTTAAGGTTGCTATCCAGTTGCTGTAGACAGAGAAGTTTGGTTGCTTTGTGCATTGATTGAATTAATTTATGCATCTTCTATAGAACTTATCCTGTACAGGGTCAATCTATCTTAGGACACACACACACACACACACACACACACACACACACACACACACACACACACACACACACACTACGGGTAATTTGGAAATGTCAGTTAGCTTTATCTGTATGTCTTTGGACTGTGTGTGGACATGCACACAGACTCTAGGCGGGAATCGAGATGAAAGGCGACAGTGCTAACCACTATGCCACGGTGTAATTTTCTTTACAATAATGTATAGTAACAATACTCAATAGTCTTAAAGCCAATAATTCACAACAAGGCATGTCAATAAAGCACAGGATTTGCACATCAGCCAACTTACATGATGTTGTGTGTGTGTGTGTGTGTGCGTGCTCATCAGGCTGTGTGTGCAGGGACACAGTGCTGCACTGTGTATGGAGGTGACACACACCACTGACTCCTGTAGTTCTCATGAAGACAAGTTACATAGAGTAATAGAGGAAGAAGAAGGACTGATCGAGGAATACCTGGCCTTCGATTGGAGGGAACTGTGAGTGCGTGTGTGAAGGGGAAAACATAATGTATGTTACATAACAGTAATGTGTGTGTGCGTGGGTGCGCAGAAGTGCTGTGCAGTTTTTGTCAATCAATTGAGTTAATTATATCAGTTGGTTTTCTATTTTGAATCAATCCACACTTCAACTATGTAGGTAAAATTTTAAATGTTAAATTTTGAAAAAAAGTGCAAGCTGCTTCTATGAAGTTGAATTCTGTATCTTTTTAAAAGCAGGTAAAATTGATTTGAGACCACACTGAAGGTAAAAATCAAGCTTCAACAACAATCAAAAACATTCGTGCTCAAACTTTTAAAGCTTTGTTTGCTCAAGTTGTGACACCATAATAATGGTGTCACAATTCCATCCAGTTACAGACTTATGCAAAAGTTTAGGCACCCCTGAGTAAAATAACAGATTTTGGTGATTTTTCATTTGAAAAGATGTTAACACAGTCTCTCTTTGAAATAAAAAAATGCACAATATTTTCAGCAAACATTAGTGCATAGTTACTTTTTATGTCATAAATTGAACGAAGATAAAAAATAAAACATTATTGTGGCACTGTGCAAAAGTTTGGGCACCCTACATAATCAGTACTTGGTAACACCTCCTCTGGCAGATATCACAGCTTGAAAACGCTTTTTATAGCCAGCTAAAAGTCTTTAAATTCTTGGGACTTGGGATTTTCTCCCATTCTTCCTTGCAAACGGCTTCTAGTTCTGTAATATTCTTTGGTCGTCATGAATGCACAGCTCTTTTAAGATCTAACCACAAACTTTGCACAGTGCCATAATAATGTTTTTATTTTTATTTTTGTTAAATTTATGGCAAACTAAGTAACTAAGCATCAATTTTTGCTGAAAATATTGTGCATTTTTTCCATTTCCAAGAGAGACTGTGTTAACATCTTTTCAATAAAAAAATCACCAAAATCTGTTACTTATCAAGGGATGCCTAAACTTTTGCATAAGATTTTTTTTGCATATTATTGTTATATTTTTATATTTTAAAATTCTATTAAAATATTAAATTACCTAACTAACTAGAGAGAAAGAGAGAAAACAAACTACGGTAGATAAGTATGTACATGTCCATTGATTTAAAGTCAACAATCATTTAAGTAATTTAATCATAAATACAAACAATAAAACATAAATGGTAGATTTGCATCTGATAAAGCAGCATAGCACTCAAACACTTTGTGCATAGCATAGCACAAAAACTATTAAAACAACAGTTAAAGATCTTAGTAAAACAGAGACTACAACTACTGTTAAATAAAGCTAAAGTTGTTTTATAATAAGTGATGTTTTGTGATGAGGAATATGAGAAGTTGTGTATCGGACCGGTACCTAATAAAAACCACCTTTGATGCTTTTTACAGTCCTGCAGAATTTAGACTTTTAAAGGAAACTTTGCATTTATATACTCAGAATGTATAAATTTAATTTCAGTACCATCAAATTTAATTAAAATAATCTAAAGGTTTGTAAATTATATTCCCCATCCCAATAATCATCAATAATCATTAGCGTGTCAAAGTTTCAATATTCTTCTAATTCTGTAAAAAATCTGAAGTACAAGATGAACCTTGGCTGCCTCAGTTGTTGGTAATTCTTTAAATATGACGATCCATTTCCAAAATAGTGGTCCAGGATTGCCTCTCCCCCATGACACTGAGTGTGCAGTGGTGATGAGTGTGTCAGAATAAGTGGACATGCTGAGCAATATTTGTGTGTTTGTTTGTGTGCATGTCTGCAGTGATGAGTGTGTGTGTGTGAATAGGAGGACACACTCTTTGCCCCCCGTATCTCCATATCGCTGCCGGAGGGAAGCAGTGATTGACTTCCTGTTTGATGATGTGTGGAAAGAGATGATTGGCTGCATGGAGCAGCTTCTGATGAGACTGTGGGAAGGATGCAGCTCAGGTAGGTCTCTCTCTCTCTGTCTCTCTTACACACACACACACACACACACACACACACACACATATTTTGTATATTAAACAAGAACCTATGGCAAGTAGGCAAAAGTTTCAATCGTATTTTTTATTATTTATCACATTTTTGTAATAACCAGAATGAGAGAGACGCTGTGGCAAAAGATGAGGCACTGAAGCAGTAATATGCTCAGTGGCCTGCTATAGTATAAGGCGTTTACAGCAGGAGCAGATTTATAAAAGATATACATTTATTTGAGCTGGGATTCTCAAGTGCAGTACTGCAGGATGAGAGCAGAGAGAGCTGGAGTGAGTGGGTCAGACACAAAATTGTGATGAAATACCTAATCAGACAAACAATAACAAGCATGCTGTAGGAAATGCCCTTTAAACTGTGTTTAGAAAACCTGAACAGTTTTCGCAACTGATCCTATGCCTGAGACTAAGCATCACACTTCTGAGGCCCTCTGAATCTCTTTTTCTTATTTTTTCTTTCTTTTTCCACAATATCACAGTGAATAAAATTAATTAATTTCAAAACCAAGTAATGACGAATCATTTGGTGACGTGTTTTTCCTCCAGATGAGGAGAAGAGTTCAGCATCTCTCAGTCCAGCTCATAATCAATCCCATAATCTCTCAGGGCTGAAGTCCAGCACTTCCAGTACTCTGCCACGCCTCGGTCCTGTGCCGCAGGACACTCCTAACACCTTGCACACTCTGGTTAGTGCACTACAGCACTGTTTGTGAAACACCTCCATGCCTCACTCACACGCACAGACAAAACAACTGACACATTAGGGGTTTGGGTTAGGAGTTGTGGCTGTGCATTTCTGACTGAATGAAATTTACAGGCATATCAGTAAGGGACTGTCAAATAAACAAACTGTATGTGGGGATCAGTCAGTGTGGTGTTTTGTGTGTGCCTGTGTGTTTGTGCATGCATATGTGTGCGACAAGGTTGTGAGCCCAACTCACTTCTCCTTGAGTGCAGTGTGAGGGGAAAAGCGACAGTCCCCGCCGGAGCTCTGCTACAGGCTATGTGAGCTGTGAACACCTTCAGACTGATCCATGTTTTGTTTATTGTTATTTTGTAGTTATGTTGTATAAGATTGTTGTGTATGATTGATGTTATTGTCTTGAGATGTGAAATTATGTTGTGTAGTGTTGTTACATAGTCTTATTGTGTTGTAGTGTAGTGTTGTATGTAATGTTAGTGTCTTGTATTATGTAATGTTGTGTAGGTTGCTGAATACTGTAGATAGATGAATCAATAGATAGATACTTTACTGATCCCGAAGAAAATTCTTGAATTATTCTAGAGTGTCTAGTGTAATGTTGTGTAGTGTCCTTGTGTTATACTGGGTTCACAGTAACACACAGTGAGACAGGCGGGCGGGAGTGTGTCTCTGTGTGAGACAGGCGGGCAAATGTGTGTCTCTGTGTGAGACAGATAGTCGGGCGGGAGAGTGTGTCTCTGTGTGAGACAGGTCGACAGACAGGTTGCGTTACTATACCCTATATTATATGCCCTATATTTTATACCCTATATTATATGCCCTATATTATATGCCCTATATTATATGCCCTATATTATATACCCTATGTTCACCCTATGCAGACTGCGCTGGGTAGCATTGCATTTCTGGCTTCTTCTACACTTCCATTTTTTAAATTGAGCTAAACGTTGTACAAACCATCTTCTATAACTTCTTCTATAGTTTCTGCATTGCAGCATTTAAAGTAAAACTGAGTTAATGTTAACTGAGGTTCAACATCGGGTAGCGCCAGAGAGTGGTGAAGAGACTCGCCACAGCGGGATAGAAACCCTACCACCAATTAGTGGTTTGGAACTATAATTGTAGACAGACACAGACACATCAATGCACAAGTATAAAGTCTCAGTGTAGATTTAATGCAGATGTATAAATCAGGCTATAAACATACACTTTGCTTACCACACACACACACACACACACAATCTGCTTTCAATATTAGTTTCTTCATTAACCTTTTTCTTTTTCTCTTTTCTTTGTTTCAACTTGTCCCCTCTCTGTCTCTGTGTCTCATTCTTATTCTCCTTCTCCTGACTATACTTTCCTCTACATCTTTCCATTTTCATCCATTTTCTCCTCTTGAAGAGCACAAAGACGAGGGACTCAAAGTCAAAATGGAAATCCAAAAAGCAGAGAAAGACATCTACTGTATGTAACTGCTCTGTGAAGAGTGAAGGCTCTAGACACATGCACACACACACACAAACAGCATCCCTGTGACTTATATTACTATAAGTTAAATTATAATAAATCTAAGTTATTTGTGTGTCCATGTGCTTATTCCTAAACTTGCTAATTCCTTGCTGCATTTATAGACATTTAACTGTATGTTTGTCTCTCTCTGTCTCCCAGCCCAGTCGGGTATGTGCAGGAACGGCAGCAGTGCAGCATCACACTTTGAATGAGCTGATTGTGGTCCATGGTCTTCCTCTCCAGCAGCGACACACAACTGCACAGGAGCGCACTGGACAGTAATACACACACACACACACACACACACATACATACACACACATACACACACATACACACACACATACACACACACACACACACACACATACATACACACACATACACACACATACACACACACATACACACACATACACACACACGCGCTGAATGCCATCTCTCTCTATCTTTATAGTGACTCAGAGGAGAGGATGTGCCTTTCTAAACCCCGCTCTCACTGCGTTCTGGAACAAAGCCCTTCCTCTTTACCCCGCCCTCCTCCATCATCACGGAGACGACCCTTACCTCCTCGCACACTTCTTCCCCTAGCCCAGTCCAGCACAGCAGGAAACATGGAAGATGTTATTAGAGGGACACGACTGTGAGACACATCTCTATGTCTGTTTGTCTGTTTGTCTTTCTGTCTACCCCTCTGTCTATAACTGTCACTCTGTTTTCAAACACCTCTTCTTAATACTCTGTGTCTGTGTGTGTGTGCCTGTGTGTGTGTGTTTCAGAGCCCCAGCTAGTGATCGCCTTTCTTTTTCTGCAATGACTCTTAGTAGAAACGCACTTCTTCCCCCCATTGGAGCTACAGACAAAGAACACACACACTCTGGACATCATGTACACCTCTCTCAGGTAACACACACGCGCACACAGATGTGGTGCATATTGGTATGCAAGAATTAAAGTTAAAATAGTTTGTGTGTGTGTGTGCGTAGCATCACAGAGCTCCTTCTAGTCGCGCTCATAGTGCTGTAGCAGATGAAGCTGGCAGCCTGCTGGCCTTCTCCAGACCCAACACCACACACACCTTCAGGGTAAAAACATTTACACACACACTTTCCAGTTTCAGGTGTGACTTCTAGTTTTAGACCAGACGTGTGTGTGTGTTTGTGTTTGTGTGTTTGTGTGTTTGTGTGTTTGTGTGTGTTTGTGTGTGTGTGTGTTTGTGTGTGTGTGTTTGTGTGTGTGTGTGTTTTAGTCAGATACACCTCATCGCCGCTCTTTCACTGTTCTGGACAGCAGTGGACAGGCAAAACCAGGCAGAGCTTCTGTGGGCACAGGTACACACACATACGTGCATGCAAACCAAGATCATACCAATACAGTACATATATAACAACCTATCTATGGTATTATCCTCTCCTTGTGTTTGTGTGTGTTTATAGATTCTTTGGGTATTGGTGTAACAGGGATCAGTTTGGGAATTAGCAGCTCTTCTTTCCTGGACTCCTATACCACTCATACCCTTGACCACTTCCCCACTAAGGATGGGGCAGAGCCAGAAGGTAGAGCCCCACCTCCTGGTCAGTGACACATGTTTTATCACCCCATATTTCTTCACCATTTTCATCACTTTATGGACAGGTTAATAAGTGTATCTCGCTCTCTAGCTCTCCTAGTTCCCTTGTCTCTTCAGTCACACAGTAGAGGAGGCATGATGGCACGCAGCAACAGACCTTAACAGGACCTTAACAGACACACGCACGTGGTGCACACGCACCTGGTGCACACGCACGCACGCACGCACGCACGCACGCACGCACGCACGCACACACGCACACACACACAAACAGAAAGAGCAGTTCTCAGCAGATATTTTCTATCACCTTTGTGTTATTATTGTTCTGATTATTATTATTATTATTATTATTATTATTATTGTAGTTTTAATTTCTAGAGTCCTATTTTTGTACAACTGCCAAAGACAATAATACACACATACACACATATACAGAGTGCCATAGTGTTTTTGGCCATAGTGTTTCATACCTTTTTGGTTCCAGTGTGATATTAATGAGACTCACCCTCACTACAGGTCACATGACTTACGAGCATACTAGGGGGTTTTTAATATACTTTTTTATTGATCTTTTTTTTTTTCAGGACAAAGCCTTTGTGATTAAAGCCTTAGAGCTGCAAGCCATACTATACACACAGACAACACCTTTTAATGTTTAAATGACAAAAATAATTGTTAATTTACACTTAAATTATGAAATAAAAGTTTCTTTTCAAAACTTCATTTTGGGTATCTTTTTCACTGCCGTTTGTCCACTTCCCCTTTCTCTCTGCTGTATCCAGGTTATTGCTCATCTGTTGCATCTCCTCAAGTTTTCCTCCTCCATTCCCCTCATGAATTTTATTAACTTGACCATGATAATATATTGCATCCTGAATTGCATCAATGCACACTGAGTGTATTTACACCATGCAACAGACAGAGAGCAGCAATTCTACACTTAATTTTTTTACTCACTTTGTGTATGCATGTGTGACTGGGTTGATTTATCCACTTCCTTAGAGAGTGCCAAAAACAGAACTACTATGTAACACCTCCAGCATTTTTCCACACTCTACTGTTCTTCATCAAACTTCACTGTAATTAGGAATGGACATCAAAATTTAACATTACAACATGTTCATTATAATAAATACAAGATCAATAAAACAGACATTACAGACACCTTACCAAAAAAATTATTTTTCTTTATTTGGGGGTGGGGTTACATTTATTTATTTATTTATTTTATTTACTATTAGATTGAAAATGTTAAACATCTGCCATACAAGTAAACAGGAGTTAATAATTGGGAGTGAGGGAGTACAAGTGAAAAAGCAGAACAGTCCTCAGGTGCTCATCAAATGAGATGAGCTGTGGTCATTTGTTTGACAGTTCTGTTTGCATAGGTGAAAAAAAAATTAAGCACAAATAGGACAGAACTTAAATACTTTTATGACAACAACTGAATTGCTTTGATACCATTGACTATCAAAGTCTATTGTAATTCAGTACCAAATATGAATAAAGTGGTAAACTTAATCAGTGTCAATTAACCATTAAGTACACAGCCTGCTGATTACACCACTCAGAGTAAGGGCGCATGTATGTTGTATTTAGAAAGGCTTGACTATGATGTGCATTTCGTAGTAGGTGGAAAAATGTAAAAATTGTGGTTCTATTTTATTAATATTCTTGATTTTCACCACCTCCATGATGCAGTATAGTCTGTCATCGTCCTTCCCACTTCTGGACGTTCCCTTACTGCCAAAACCCACATTACAAAATCACTTTGAGTAAGAAAACGCATCTGATAACGTTGTCATCTTAAACAACATTTCGTCTCTGAATTGTCCATGTTGTGGTTTACAACTAATACAAGCTACAACCCTAACTAGCTTCTAACACAAGGCTGAATCTCAAATTCCTCTCTAACCCATGAACAATGACTCTATTTGGTGTATGTAATTGTGCATTTTTTCACCATATTTGTAAAAGTTACTTACACATGATTTTATGGTAGGCGTTAAGCACAGTATATTCCATATCCTCTCACTTGCAACAGAAGCACTGAATAATCTAACACTAACGCTAGCAAACACCAACAAATCAAATTCACAAACTGCAAACTAATATCGTTATTACATTATTTATCTATTTTCACATACTAGTTTCGAGTTACAAAGTCCACCACAACATATATACATACATACTTTTATCTGTTTGAAAAAGCAGCATCTTTGTTTTTGTTTTTTTGCTGTTTTTTTTTTTTTTTTTTGCTGTTTATTTTTATTTTTTTGCTAAAATTACTAACTTGCAGGTGTGTGCAATCAGTGAAACAAGAGCAATTAAAATTGCTCAACACAACTAATATAACAAGTGATTTCTCCAAATTTAGCACAAATGGCCTCTTTTAGTGATTACTGAAGTCTCAGAATTATTCAACCCCTGAATAAAATCCCGCAAACAAATTTGTAAATCAGATGTTGTCCCAAGCACGCCTGAGGCAACTAATTAGGCGCCTCAGGTATACTTGATATAGAACACATCAAATACCTTTACTAGAGAATTGTTGATGGGGATGTTTGACTGCATGTCAGAAATGTCCTAGAGAGTTGTCTATAAAGTTAACAGATCATTGTCTTGCACAAAAAATAACAAATGTATAAAAGAAATAGCAAAGGTACTAAATATTCCAAGAAATACAGTAGGAAACATATTTTGCAAGTTCAGAGAAAAAAAGCAACATTGGCTATACTACCTGGATGTGGCAGAAAGAGGAAACGATCACCTTCTACCCCCAAATTCCAGATTCTCTTCATTATGCAAGTGTTGAAAAATCCTCAATTGACTGCAAAGGACCTACAGAAAGATTTGGTGGCAGGAGGCACTGGAGTTTTCTCCATACTACTGTATAAGGTGCATACTGAAGGTCACAAGACATCCTCCACTTTTAACACAGGAAAACACAGGGGGTTTCAACCTGTCCCTGCAGCAGGCTGTAGTTTCTACATCCCTCAAATCCACCACTATTTGTGGTCTTTTGGAATTACTTAGACTCAATTATTAATGAGTTGTTTAAATTGACACAACATCAGATGTTTTTTCTTGCCGAAAAGTCATCTGTGAGTTGTTTTTAATGTCCATTTTAACAGCAGGTAACAGCTCTCTCCTCAGTACTGCGGTCCATATCAATCTACTTTCTCACATATTGTAACCAAAAGTTAGTGTAATTAACATTTGTTGAACATCTGAAACATGGAGTGTTACTTGTGTTTGTAATTGATCACTGTTACACCAATACCCAAAGAATCTATAAACACACACACACACACACACACACACACAGAAATACAAGTAACACTCCATGTGCCTGGTGTTCTATAAATGTTACTGTCTATTATCACCGCTCGTGTAATTCCCCTCATCCAATCAGATAGCTTGGTCGGAAGTAACTGTTGTATAAATAGGTTTATATTTTTATGATATAAAACAACTTTGAGGGTGTAAACATGCCAGGGACTTAAAAAATAAAATAAATAACATTTTGAATGATACCCCAAGCACAAAAAATAGTGAAGACAAATTATTTTATCATGCAGAATACAACACTCTCTCTCTCTACCTGCCTGACAGTCTCTACCTGAGTTTCTTCCCTTCCTGTCTCCTGCAATTTCCCCATCTATCTTTTTAATCTCTGCAGTCCTGTTTAAACTTCTATCAACCACATCATCATTACAACAACAACAACAACAGCTGAGTGCCCAGTGTGTTTTCTCTGTGTATGGTTCTCAGCAGTCTCTCCTGGTCCGCACTGTCTTACTGTTGTATTTAAGAGGAATTGCCCATCGTCTCATCAGATAAACATCAAAAGTATACAGTGTCCCTGCCTCCAGCCCACCCACTGTTTCCATAGTAATGGCACGGCGTGCATCAAGTTCCTGGAAGTATTTACAGAGCACACGTTGATCAGGAGGGCGGGACTCTGGTGCTAAGCAAGGGTCTGTATCACTCTTTCGTTCATGAGGTATCACTCGGTTTTTACCTGTCTCGCTCTTTTTTTCACTATATACCTTTCTTTCTCCACCAGTCTCACTTTTTAGTCCTCGCCATGCCACTCTGGTTTGTCCTGTCTTACACCTTCGTCCACCACGTGTCACTCTGTCTCTACCATTCTCACTCATTTGTCCATGTTGTATCACTCCACCTCCACTTCTCTCATTCTGCTCATCTGCTCTGCGTCTGTAGAGGCAGTATAGTCCTCGTTCCTCGGTTCCCATCCATGCAAGGGTTACAGAGGTGCAGGTGCGCAATGTGTTAAAACTTTTGATGTGGAGAGTGTGTGGGAGCGCTGGTGCCCCCTGGCGGTGGAATGCAGATGCTGCCTGCATTTTCACACACAAAGTCTCTTTCTCTGCTGCATGTGTGTTTCGAGCAGAGAGTTGGAGCTGGATCAGGTAGGACGAGAACCCCTGCAGCCACATCTGGATGAGTTGGTTTCCCACTTTCTGTGATGTCAGCTCATTTCCTTGGGCTGAAACTGAAACAGAGAGTGTGTGTGTAAGTATGTGTGTGTTGTTGCAACTCAGCAGTGTGAGCAGGCCATTCCTCTGTCCTCCACGTGGCTGGAAAGAGAAACTCCTTTTCTCATCTGCTCCTGAGCTCATTGTGAGCCACTGTACCTGGCCCTCTCTCAGTGAGGACACACTGTGTGTCCATGGTTCTGTGTGTGTGTGTGGCTCTGTGTGTACCTGTAGTTCTGCAGGAGTGTGTGATTCTGCATGTGTGCGTGCAACCGTTCCTGTGTATGCTGCACTGGTGCCATTTATTCTGTCAATAACAAACACATCAAAGTAATAGAGTGTGTTTGGGAGAAGCTCAGCGATAGTACAGACACTTTCTATATCTTCACAAACACACACAAGCTTGTCAGATCTGTCCAGTTTGACCAGTGCTGTTTTCTTCAACTTGATTTTCATCTGTTCTTTCTCCTCCTGGACAGCGCAAAGGCTCCTGTAGTTGTGTTTGCGGTTTATGGTAACGCAGTGCTCATACAGCCGTGTATTTGTGTTTGTGTGTAGTGCTTTAGTGACAGATGGACTTGGGCTCCAGGTCAGTGTCACACTGCTCATCCCCACTCCGAGCAGGTGCACTCTGTGGTCAAAGGGCAACTCTGGAAACAACCCCCACAATGCAGGTCCTTCATGAATATGTACTTGTGCATGTGTATCTTCCTGTGTGGATTTTATCCTCAGTGAGTAGACCGAGCCCAAATGAAGCGCAGGACCTTGGTAAGTGTCCACAGTGTTGCCTGCATAGGTGTGAAGTGTCTTCTCATCTGCTGATTTTCTCCACCACACTTCAGGTTCGTTCTTCTTAAAGCTCCCTGGAAATCATATGGTCCCTTATAAAACTAATCAGAGAGAGTTAATCTCACACACATCATTACATGCAGAGTGAATTGACCTCCTTGTCCACTCTTACTTAGATGAGGACGGCTTAATGACCATCATCTAAAGTGAAAAATATAAGACCACCATATAATATAACCAATTTATTCTGATTGATAGTTAGCATAAGTTATAATTGTACTGTAGTGAATCCATATGTAGACATTTGCAGCCCAAAGGATGAGTGTCAGGGTTATGTAACTTGCTAATACATGTTCCTTCTCAAGGCATTAATGTGAAGTGTCTTAACAAGCAATTACACTTTTTAAACTCATTGGGATTTTCATCTTTACTTTTGCAGATTGAATTCTGTGAGTAAACATTTCACAATCAAAGTGCATAATTTAAATCAGCAGATTCAAATAAAGAGAATAAAATTCTTCTTTCACTCTTCACGACTTGAGAATCCAAATGCAAGAATTATAGAGCTAAGCAATAAGACAACTACAAAACAGACAACGGACCATATGCAGTACACACACACAGTACTCTCTCTCTCTCTCTCTCTATCTTACAGTACTGATCCTTGGCAGGTTTGTCTTTCAGTGTGGTTGCAGTCAGACTCCACTCTACGCGTCCTGAACAGGGAGAGACTGTGAGCATCAGCGTTGTCGTTTTCTTCCTCAGTGTAAAATGGAGCCTAATATAAAACCATGAACAGAAGCATGCAAATGTTTTAGCAGATGCACACTTAAAAATAAAATAAAAATAAGTAAAAGAATAAAAATAATAACCTCACTGTAGTATCAGTTTTTATGTAAATTGCAGTGTGTGATGTTTTTTTCTTTTTTAAAGCAGCACTGGGTGTTAAAATGAATGCTGAGCACATAAATAAATTATACATTCTAACATGTTAGTGTTTCCATAGTAACAGCTCATTCTCACACATGCACACATATACATAATGCAGGCGGCACCACATTCTAACTCCTGTTCTATGGAGTTTGGCCAGTTTAGTCACCTATCTTTGTCTTTAACGGCAATGATTAATAACTAACGTCTTCAATTTACCTAGGTCAAGAGTGTATGAGTGTTATATTTAGGTGTACAGAAAATCTGGATTATCAGAAAATGATTTATCAAAGTTCTTGCTAGGATGATGTTTTACCCTCCGCAATGTCATGTGAACTATCAATAGTTTTCGCACTACTAAAGTTAGGTTAGTTAGGTTAGTGCCCTAAAGCTTTTTGTAGATGATAAATTCTCATGTTACACTGACATCAACATAACAGCGCAACCAAAACTAATGAGTAGAAAATGTTGATATTTCTTATATGTTTAAGGCAGCTAAGACAGACTGGGGTCATATTAACCCCAAAGAACACTGATGCGTACAACATGAGTACAGAACATTGAAACCACATTATCATGTTTATTTTATGTTTACCCAGTTGTTCCCATTAAATTAGGAAAAGTCATTAAATAATAAGCCAAATGACCCAAATCATAAGAAGGTAAAGACGCATGCATCCATCCAGCAGATTAATATTCACAAATTTTATTGCATCTCTCATTCTGTGCAAACAGACTTCAGGTACTGTATATTCATTGTCTTAGTTTTAGTTCCTCAGTATGCTCAGAAAATAGCCTGTTTTTACAGCCTAATTAATCAGATTGACATCTGTGTTAAAGAAAACTGCAGAGATCCACAATGCCAGCAGTAGAACACTAAATGATGTCACCTGCAGTGATATCCACTAACTTTGAGGCAGTGTGTGTGTGTTTTGTTACCTTCGTGTGTGTCCTTTATTCAGGTGGACAAGTGTGTTTTTGCCTTCACTTAGCCAGGTAGTTGTATGTAGCGGGACCTCGTTTTCAGTCGAGAAACTGCAAAACGAGTATGGGACGAGCATCAGGGCCAAACACATTCTCCACAGTACACTCATTATTACATCGGGTAAAGGTCTGGGGGGAGAGAGAGAGAGCGAGAATGACAGACAGTGTTACATTATTAAATGTGTAATAATGTGTTTAATTTCTGTATCTACATATTTTAGCATGATGTGTGTGTGTGTCACCTTAACTCTAATCTGTCTGCAGTTATAATTTTGCTCATCTTTAGTTTGTTACCTGGACCATAATCCGGGTTTTGCCAAACAATACTAACTATTGTAAAGAAAACCAGAGAGCACACAAATAGTGTAATATGTTCTGTCAGCCTGCACATGTCCTCAGCTACAGTCTACTGTCGGTTCAGGGCCAGATAGCAACACATTTTTCTCAGTCTGCTCATTCACTATGGGATTTAAATTTCCAGTCATTGTATTTCTTTTGAATTTTCTATTTTGTGCATCCCTAAAGTGAAGTATATGAAGTGTTTTCTTGTCATCTTTCTAAAAGAAAAATACATTTTTCTAGTATTTAAATACTGTATTCATGGGGTGTCAGAAATGATCGAAAAATTATTTTTCTTCCTTAATTAAAAAAATCTTGAGGACTTCGGAAAGCTTTGATAATACAAATCCAAAACATTCTTGCAGTAATGTTATTGTTCATTTTATTTTTGTAGATTCAAAGTTTATTAGATTAGATTAAAGAAATTTAAAGCACAAATCATCGGAAATGAGACCATCCGAGATGCGCGTGAACGCAGCAACTAACGTTACACTCGCTCTGACGGCAGCAGGTGGGCTACCGCTATCTTAACTTGCTAAATTAAACACTTTACGTTAAAATGCCTAAAACTAAACGTTCTAAAGCGTGGCTATATTTCACAAGAAAGGATTCCGACACCGCCAGCAGTAAATGTTTTACAGCAGTAAAAGGGGGAAACACGTCAAATCTAATATGAAACATTTGAGGGCACACGGAATAAAGTTAAAAGCAGAGGGATGCGCCGTGTTTGACAGCTTGCGGACAACAGCTGGCACTATTGGCACTATATGACGCCAGCCCCAGTCATACCAACCGTAGCGAAAAGGAGTCCAGCGATTATGATGACGACAGCAGCCTTTCCACAGGTTAGCAGTAGGCTAATGTAACGTTTACTGCAAAACCAAATCTTGCATTCATGCTAATAAATGGTCAAACGATTTGTAAAATACTAATGTAACATGGATTTTGTTTATAATTATGGCTTTCCAGCTAGTACTTAAACTTTTAATATATTGTTCAATTTAAGCATTTAATTTTTTGTTCAATAAAAATGTATTCTTGAGTCATCCACCATCATTTTGTGGCTTTTGTGGCTTTTGCAAAGTATCGGTTCAGGCACTGTTTTGGCACCGGTATCGAAAAAAACCCAAACGATACCCAACCCTAACTGTGGTGTTTGGCATGGGGACATTGACGGTGGATTTTTGGGTGCAAAGGGTTGTAGTATGGACCTCTGGGTATTGAAATTGCTTGTCCAGCACATCCCTTGAGTGCTCAGTCAGATTCGGATCTGGGGGGTTGCGCTTGGGCTCTTTGCCTGGTGGCGTTTGCTCCCCACAGGAATAAATGAGACTTGGGTGCCTAGGATTCACTGGTGTATAGTTGATAATTTTGTTATAAACATGTTAATGTTATTTGGTTATATGGTAAAATCTATTAGTTTAGAGTAAATGTAGTTTGGGAATTGTTTTGTGTTCAGGTTTCTTGTTGGAAGTTGTACTGACCAAAGTCAGTAAATTTGAAAGCTTTACTGCAAATAAAAGCAAGACTATGGATTTAACATTATGGATTTAAAGGTCAAAAATTTTAACAAGCTGTCAAAAAAATATATAAAGACTTTTTTTTTTTACTGTCAGAAAACACTGCTTCTACATGAATAGGCTATTATTCAGTGAACATGATTTGCTCATGTATTTTCAAAGTTGTGCAGTAAAACTGAACATCTCACACTCCCCTGAACCTTATGACACTGGACTTGATATGGTCATGGTACTCAGTATAATATGAGACCTTTCATGACGCAGTCATGCTATTTAATAAAATTCAAATTCTAATTTTATTTGTCATGTAAACAAACATACACAATATGATATTCAGTGAAATGCTTATCTAAAATAGGAAGATAGAATAGAATACAAAGATTACATTACAATCAAAGGAAAATTGCATAAATTAAACTAAAGATAAAATAATAAAATAAAATAAAAAATTTTATTTTTAAGTTGAAATATAGAAATGTACAAATTTACAAAAGTTACAAAATAAAATTAAATAAAAATGCAAATATATAAAATATATAAATTTAACAGAATTTACAGAATGTGCTGTGTAATTGTAAACCGAAAGGTATTAAAAATGTTAAAATATAGAAGGGTAAAAATATGGTGTATGGGTATAACAGCAGTAGTGTGATTGAAACATTAAGTATAAAATGAAATGATGTGTGTGTGTCAGCAGCAGTATTACTGTCCATTTTCCAAGGTGCAAGTTAGTCCTCATTTCATGTGTTTTCTCCATTTAGGTTTTTAATCTCCGCCGGGTAGACCTTCTAGTTGCCCACAACAACTGTGTTGTCTAGGTGGAATCATAGTGCTAAATGGTGAACTACAGTATAGTCAACAAAAAGCATTTTAACATAATTCCCCTTCTTAGTGTACAGATGAGAAGCAAGATGGCAGCTTAGGAGTTTTGCTCTGATTTGCAACTCTGTATTTTCTTATTAGACCCTTTTTTGCCCATTTTGTAATTATTTATTATTGTAGTAAGAAATGGAAAGTGGAGGGCATAAGGACTTTCCTATTTTTACAGTGACAAGATCACAAAAAGTAAGGTGATGAAGAAGGGGATGAGACTAGCATTAGTTTACAGCCGGACACCTCACTAATTTTAACTGAAATTAGGACTGTTGGTACTCGTTTAGATGGTATTGAGAGAAAAAAATAGCTACCTCAGTTACAGTTCTTGAGAACTACATTTTTACAGAAAATGCTGCCAGTTTGATTACAGCTTCCCGCAGATTTCCCTGCTATTGAGATTGAGAGAGCACACAAAGCCCTCATTCCTTCTCAGTCTACGCCAAGCGCACCACCAAGGAACAAAGTTATTGTGCGTTTCCTACGTTTCAGCTAGAAAGCAGCTAAGAAAACAGCAGTAAAAGCCTTCTTTCCGGACATTGCACTTCTTTCCCGACTTATCTGCAGAGTTTGTGCGGAAACAGTGAGCATTTGGAAAAACACCACAACAACAGTCTTAAGGTCTATGCCAATTAAACATAGAAGCTCACTTTCTGGAGATTCCAGGAAATTCCAGGAAAGTGTGCAATACTATGGTGACCAAGGTGTTTGCAGAGGTTTTGCATATCCAGCTAGACTCCACTGTTTACATAATGGAAAGATTATTTTATTTGACAGTGTTGAATCAGCCACTAAATCTCCAGACAAGTGAGCTTCTATGTTTAATTGGCCTAGACCTTAAAACTGTTGTTGTGGTGTTTTTCTTACTTTAAACAATTTGAGTTTTTTTTCCCCCAGTGAAATTAATTGAAAATAAATAGCTTTTTCAAGGTGATGCAGTTATTCAGGGAAATTAGGTTTGCACGCACAAGGCCCTTTTGACCATATACTTTATTCCTGCATAAACGTTGATTTTTTATTTTATTTGTCATCTCCTATTTATTTACTTATTCATTGTTGTTTGTCTTATTTAATTAATTATTATTTATTATTAATATTATTAGAGTTGGACTTCAGGTTTTATTTACTATTTAATGAGTTTTGAGACAGTCTTCTCTTCAAAATTTTGAAGAAGGAAAAGCTGACTATTGCACTTCTACAAGAGACACATTTGTCAGATATGGAACATTTACAGCTCAAAGAGATTGTATTGGTCAGTTATATAAAAAAATATTGAATAAACAGGGAGTTGCCATTTTGATTCATAAAAACTTTCCTTTCATCTTAGAGCAGAATGAGCAGGAACTGGAAGGCAATTTTATTTTAATCACCAGTCACATCTTGGGGAAACTCTGAATTGTTTTGAATATGTATGCCCCAAATGAGGACAGTCCTGACAGTCCTCATCAAAGAAAGTCCCATTGTTTAATCATCATTGTAAACGTCTGGGGATTATGGCTAAGAATTTTAAGTGTGTCATGGATAATAAGATGGAGAGGTCATCTTCTAAAAATCATGTGTCAGGTAGGTTTGGTGGATGTATGGAGAGAACTACATCCAGGCATCAAATACTATACCTTCTACTCTCCTCCAAATAATTCTAATTCCAAATTAGAATATCTAGGATCGTGTGAAGTGTCCAGTGGTTCTTCCTGATCATAATCCTGTTTATTTAGGTTTAACAGAATTTTCAACCCCAAAATTATCTTATTGCCAATTTAATAGTACTCCCCTTACTGACAATTTTTTGCAAGTTCCTTAAAGAAAAAATATCCCAATATTGGCAGGATGATGAATTTTGTCCAGTAAATAGCGTCACTAAATAAAGCATTAGGCCACCTTAAGAGGCCACATTATTTCTTTTACCACTTGGCATAAAAAACAAACGGCTGAGAATAATGAAAAAATCGAAGAAGAGGTTAAAAAATTGGAACTGCTTCATAAAACCTTCACCCACACAAAACAATTGGAATCTTCTAACCAGCGTCAGATCTAAATTGAACCTGGACTACTCGGAACATGTACAAAGAGACTCACTAAACAGTCAGTCCACACCACCTCTTCTACTCTTCATTTTCTTTCCTTCTCCTGATTCATCAACTCTTCAAAGTATTTGTTCCATCTTCTCATCACCCTCCTGGCACCTGTCAATACATTTCCATCCCTATCTTTATCACTACTGCTGCACATCCTTCCCATCTCTGTCTCTCTGCCTCTGCAACCTGTACAGATTCACTTCTCCTATTTAGATGATATAATCATCTTCTTTTACCTATTTTGGTGGTATTAATACTTACAGCAATGATTGGCAGGGGGAGATGCGACACCTGGTGGTTGTCCTGAGGGGGCTCACATGAATAGAGCTCACTGTGAATGCAAAAGAGTGTGCAGTATGGCAGGGGGAGGTCAAGGATTTAGGCTTCAACTGGGGTCATGGAAATGTATGTCCACCCTGAATCGCAGGCAGTAACAGTAACAGCTGTGAAATGAGAATTACTGTTACCTGTGAACTGTTAAATAACCAATAAGCATTTGCAACCATCAAAAATATTTCAGGTGTTTTCAAACCCAAAACTGTCTCTCTAGCATGGCTAAAGATGGACAGAAAGAGAGTGAGACTGGAAGTGAGACATTTTCCATCTCATGATTAAAAGATGTAAAAAAATTAATAAATAAAACATTTCCTTTAATTCAGAAAGAATTATTCATTTAAGGATAAAATATATTTCTGTTTTTATCTTTCATTCTGTCAGTTAAAGCTGAAGTGTCTCTAATCGAATTTTATCATCTTCGCTAAATTCTATCTATAAACCCTAACCCTGTTTTTTCTGCTTTATTGACTAAAATAGGGATCTCCGTGTATTCAAGAAAGAAATCAACAAGCATGTATCTTTCCACTTCTTTCACTTCATCCTATTCCTCTCAATTTTATACATTAAATAAAAATATCTACATCTGCAGCTCTTAGTGCCTGGAATGCAAATCATAATGCAATAAAAATATAACCTCTAACCCAAAGAGGGCTGTTTTAAATTTTTTCTATAGCTCACAGAACAGTTTGTTGTGATCACAAACTCTGAGCATCTCTTCAGGTGTTGCTTTGTCAAAGTTTTTGTCTCAAGAGGTGAAGATGAAACTTCAGAAAGTCCCCCAACAACACAAAGAGCCATCACCACAGAAATGACCCATCAGAAGAGATTAGTGTGATTGACTTACAGAAAAACCACTCTCTCTCTCTCACTCTCTCTCTCACTCTCTCACACACACACACACACACACACACACAGCTGCTCCAGTTACAGCCATTGAGAGAGACATTTAAGAGTGTAGGAGGAACATTAGAGAGAAAGACAGGTGAAGTGATGGTGTGGGAGAACAAATATTAGAATAATGTGAGGAAAAAGGAAGGAAAACAAAGTAAGGAGAAATAAAATATGAGCATGATTTAAGCCGTTAATAATGACCTAACATTAGTCTGGTTCCTAAATAAGGCTTTTGGTATTAGGTAAAAAGGTAAATGTTTTGATGACTGCAAAATACTTGTTACCTTTGTTCAGTATGCTTCTCATCTGTAAAGGTTTGTTCATTGATTAGTCTGTGATTAGTCCGTGGATTATGATAAAGTGATTGATTTGCTACAGGCAATCCACAAAACAAACAATGAATTATTTTGCTACACACACACACACACACACACACACACACACACACACACACACCTTTTACACAGAGGTTAGTGTGAGATAAAGAGATGGATAAATCATGCGATTCTCTTCCAAGTGTGTATACACTGCATAATTAACTTCTCTCTGCATAATTAATTAATCTCTCTCTCTCTCTCTCTCTCTCTCTCTCTCTCTCTCCCTTTTTGTGACGTTGAGTAACAGAATAGTTTCATGTGCCCCCAAAGATCAACTGAGCTGGAGGTTAAGAAAAAAAAAGAAGAACAAAATAAATGATCAAGAAAGAGGGAAAGCTGTGGATGATACCATGTCTTCCTGTTTCTGTCTGTTTCTCAAAATCAAACTGATTTTTACATACACAGACACATAGACTTACCTCAGATAGGATGTGAAGTCAATGTAAAGGAAATCCAGGATCACCCAAAAAAGTGAACTGTTCTCTGTCTTTCTCTTTTCCTGTCTGTCTTCCAGTATCTTTTCTTCCAGCCTAGATCAGAGCTTCATATGAACACACACATCTGTGATCTGATCGTTGTGTGTGTGTGTGTGTGTGAGGAGAGAGAGCGAGAGAGAGCGCACTTGTGTCATGAGCAGGGGGAGTGATCAGTGCAGTGACTGAGTAAGTGTGAGAATGTGTGTGTGTGAGTAAAGGGACAGGAGGTCTCTGGGGGAGGGGGGGAGGGGGTGATGTGGCAGATTGTGTGTGAGAGGAAAGACAGAGGGGGTGGTTGGGTTTGTAGATGGTTTTGTGTGTGTGTGTACGCGAGTACTAATTATTGGCATGTATTAATTAAATGAATGTATTCAGAATCCTTAAAGCATACATTAATTATGCTCTTAGATTACATTTGCTAAAATGTGTGATTAAAATATACATAATTTCTTTACGCAAATCCAACATTTTGAGCTTTATGATAAAACATTAACTACAACTTTAGAACTTTACAACTTTAACTTTAGCTGACCAATGTCTTTAGGTTAATAATGAAATTTAATTTAAAATTTAAGAATGTTAATGAGGGTTAATGAGGGTGAATGATGTTGTAGACCTTGTTGTTTATGGGCCTTTTTATTTCACATTGCTGTGTTCAGCACAGTTTCTTTAGCATTATGTACTGTGTCAGACAGAGATACACACTCCATCATCACTAAATTTCTCCTGTCAGATATCAGTTCTGTTTTTTTCATCCACAGATTTTTTTTACACTTCTTTCATGCTTTAAAATGGCTCCTATAACAAGTTAATTCTAAACAAGAAATAGTAGCAAAAGCGTCCAATAAAACACATGTAAAACCTATAATGTTTATATTTAAGTTTCACACTTTTGTAGCAGAAAGGTTTAATGCAGGAAACCTTCCCTTCCCTACGTACCGTACCTACCTACTCTAATGCCTGATTCCACCCCTTCAAAAAGTGTCTATGTGTGTGTGTTTGGGGGGGGGGGGGGGGGGGGTTTA
>JAAGKR010006662.1:24318-41609 GCA_011419295.1 Clarias macrocephalus
GGGAGTGTATGCTCTATAGGTCAAGTAGTTTTCTCTGTAATATTGAATGTGTGTGTAAGGCTGACTCCTCCCCTCTCGGCTCAGTACACTGTTACCTCTCCAGTTTCTCCCACACCCTCTCTATCCTGCTGTTCAGTGAAAGGCCATCTGCACTCTTTGTGTGTGCGTGTGTACATGTGCTCATGCATTCAGTATGTTAACACTGTGCTAAAACTCCACTCCATGTTAATAATGTGTTTTTTTTTTCTCCATGATTTTATATCTGGGTCAGATCCCACAGGATGTAAACCTGTAGTCTTTTTGATTAGAACTGTTGAATAGTCCTTGTCATGTTTGACACAGAAAATATTCAATGTTTACACTTGTAAAACCAGAAAACAGCTACATGATAGCATGAACATCTATAATATATTGAATATGGATTATGGAGAATATTTATAAAATATAGACCATAAGTTAGATTTAAAAGGAAGAATAATGTCAGAGATAAGTTTTAGCTGAAGTAAGAGAGGAAGAGTTATTGCTTGTTATGTCCGCCATACCTTGATACACTTACTGGTCCGGGTCGGGTCTGAAGGTCTCTGTTTATTCTCAGCAAAGAGAGCACATTTAAAGCGGTGCTGTGTCCGAACATCAAAAGAACCAGTCATTAACATATCAGTCATAGAAAGACCCAGAGACAGACAGGTGATAGGAAATACATTTGCATTCTCCTATTAAACAAAAGGATTCTAGCGGACAAGAGCTGTTTGGATGTACATTTGTCTGGATACAGGATATAGGAGGTGCTACCACATAAGGAGTCAGGAAGCACAGGAAGCACAGGCACAGGATTCTTATTACATAATAATATCTTACAATATTATAATTTTACACTATATTCAAATGTTCTGCTTGATTTGGTGAAATTACCTTCAGTAATTTCTATTAGTTTTTAACTATTATTTTTAACTTGAACTGTAGATAAATAGTGATGCTTGGTTAGTTTGGATTAATTGTCATTTGTCTTTAGGTTTTTTGTGTGGCATGCTGAACAGTGAAAAAAAAAGAATTTAAGAAATTCAATTAAATTTTACAAGTCAATTTTATTTATATAGTAATCACTATATATATATAAAATTTATTTAAAATTTTTTATTTAATTTCTTAAATTCGTCTCTTTTCCACTGTTCAGCATGTGGAAAAAAAGTGGCAAGGAAAAACTCCCTGAGATGGCAATAGAAAAAAACCTTGAGAGGAACCAGACTCAACAGGGAAACCATCCTCATTTGGGTGATAACCAATAACAGTAATTATATAATGACATGATGTGTGTTAGGTTGTTGGAAGTTCAGTATAATAGAAGTTGTCCAAGTTATCATGGAGTCCAGTTCTGCACAGGGATGAGTCAGCAGGTGCAGAGGACAGAGGGGGGTCTGGATCACTGGGAGCTCAGGAGCAGTATGTGTAGATCCATATCATCATGAAGCAGAATCCAACTGGAGGTGGTCCTCAAGATCCTCGCAGGGTTGGGCTCTGGAGCTGACACAATCTCTAGATACCTCGGGATGGGTAGAGAAAGATAGAAAACGTGAAAAAGAATTAGCTTAGTTGCCGTTTAGGATATTAGTAGCACTAGATAGTAGTGTGCATTTAGATGTACAGTACTGGAGTACGAGGTTATGGAATGAATTATGCGTATGCCAGATTAAAGAGATGTGTCTTGAGTCTAGCTTTTAAACTGGTAAACTGTGTCTGAGCCCAACATTGTCTGGAAGGCTATTCCAAAGCTTTGGAGCTAAATATGAATATACTCTAATCCCTTTTGTAGATTTTGATATTCTAGGAACCACCAGAAGTCCGGAGTTTTGTGATCTTAAGGAACGTGGTGGATTGTAATGTGTCAGAAGACTGGCTAGATACGTGGGAGCTAAACCATTCAGAGCCTTGTACGTAAGTAATGCTAGTTTGTAATTAATTCTAAACTGAACAGGTAGCCAGTGCAGGGATGATAGTATTGGGGTTATATGATCATATTTTCTTGATCTAGTGAGAACCCCGGCGGCTGCATAACTGTAGCTTGTTTATTGAAGATGCAGGACAACCACCCAGTTGCATTACAATAGTCCAGTCTGGAGGTCATGAATGCATGAACCAGCTTTTCTGCATCAGATATGGTTAGAATGTTTCTAAGCTTGGCAATATTTCTAATGTGGAAAAAGGCTATTTTTGTAATATTGGAAATATGATTTTCAAAGGATAACTTACTGTCTAATATTACACCCAGGTCTTTCACTTTCGAGCTGGTAGCAATAGTACATCCTTCTAAATGCAAGCTGAATTGTGACAGCTGTTATGTACTGGTTTTTGGGTCAATAAGTAATATCTCTGTCTTATCTGAATTTAGTAAGAGAAAATGGTAGGATGTGGTTTTGGAGGCTCCTTAGGATTATTGTTAAAATCTTTATAAAATTGCGCTTTCCAGTTAATTTTACTGTTATTTACTGTCCAGTAAAAACACCAAAACCTGTAGCACAACGCAGTCACAACTGAGGCCTAATCCACAGTCACGGCCTCACCTTCGCGTGATTCGCCGCCGCGCTGACCCCACTGTTCACCAGGCAGTTTCTGTGATTGACACGGGTGCGCTGAAGCTTGAGATTCTGTTCTCATTGAGGAACGAAATCGCGGATATTTTTAGGGTGGAACGACATGCTGCATTGGGGGACAACTTGTCTACGATTAAATCGGAATTACAGGCTGTAAAAACACAACTGGCTAATGATAAGGCCGCCATCGATGCCGGACTGTCTGCGCTAAAAGATACCGTAGGTGAGATGGAGCGCTCGCCCTCTGATTGTACCGATAACATTAGATGACATTACTGCAATGCAAGTTCAATGTGCTTGTATCTTCTGGTTTTAGTGAGGACTCTCGCTGCTGCCTTCAGTACTAACTGAAGCTTGTTTATACACCTAGTTGAACAACCAGACAGTAAGGCGTTACAATAGTCCAACCAAGAGGTGATAAAAGCATGAACTAGTTTTTCTGCATCATTTAGTGACAATATGGTTCTTATCTTGGCAATATTTCTAAGGTGAAAGAAAGTTATCCTGGTAATATTATCTACATGTGCTTCAAACGAAAGGCTGGAATCTATGATCACACCAAGTTGCACTTTACTGTTGCACTTGATGGAACAGAAAGACCATCTAAAGTTACAGTGTGATCAGAAAGCTTACTTCTAGCTACTTGTGGTCCTATGACTAGAACTTCTGTCTTATCAGGATTAAGCAGAAGAAAATTAATTAACATCCAATCTCTTATGTTCTGCACACACTGCTCAATTTTAGCAAACTGGTTTTTCTCATCTGGTTGCTGAGTTGCTGGTTGCTGAGACATATAATTGTGTGTCATCAGCATAGCAATGAAAACTAATACCATGTTACAAACTATGTTGCCCAGAGGAAGCATGTAAAGGGAAAAAAGCAGTGGGCCTAAAACTGAACCCTGTGCAACACCAAACTCCACTTGAGAACATGAGGAATGGTCACCAATTGATCAGTCAAATAGGATCTGAGCCACAAGAGGGCAGTTTAATTCCTACTACCTTTTCTAATCTGTGAAGGAGAATACTATGATCAATGGTGTCAAAAGCTGCACTGAGGTCCAGTAACACAAGTATAGTGACGCAACCGTGATCAGAGGCCCATAGGAGGTCGTTTACTACTATAACAAGTGCTGTCTCTGTGCTGTGATGAGGCCTAAATCCTGACTGATACAGTTAATTTTTTGCTATTTCTGTGTAGATGTGAACATAGCTGCTGTGATACTACCTTTTCTAAAATCTTGGAGATAAAGGGAAGGTTTGATATTGGCCTGTAATTAGAAAGCAGACAGGGGTCAAGGTCAGGTTTCTTGATTAGCGGTTTAATAACGGCTAATTTAAAGGATTTGGGAACATACCCACTACTGAGTGAACAGTTAATTACTTTCAACAGGGGTTCTATTATTGCTGGTAATATCTGTTTGAGAAAATGTGTCGGTATAGGATCTAATATACAGGTTGACGATTTTGAAGAAGAGATGAGTGAAATTAGTTCCCTCGCTTAAAAGTCGTATTCTCGGATGAAGCCTCTTTCCGATTGTTTGGGGCATCTGGAAAAAGGAGCATTCTTAGATCATTCATGTGTGGGGCTGCTTCTCATCCAAGGGAGTGGGCTCACTCACAATTTTGCCCCAAAACACAGCCATGAATAAAGAATGGTACCAAAACACCCTCCAATAGCAACTTCTTCCAACAATGCAACAACAGTTTGGTGAAGAACAATGCATTTCCCAGCACGATGGAGCACCGTGCCATAAGGCAAAAGTGATAACTAAGTGGCTCGGGGACCAAAGCGATGAAATTTTGGGTCCATGGCCTGGAAACTCCCCAGATCTTAATCCCATTGAGAACTTGTGGTCAATCCTCAAGAGGCGGGTGGACAAACAAAAACCCACTAATTCTGACAAACTCCAAGAAGTGATTATGAAAGAATAGGCTGCTATCAGTCAGGATTTGGCCCAGAAGTTGATTGAGAGCATGCCCAGTCAAATTGCAGAGGTCCTGAAAAAAGAAGGGCCAACACTTCAAATACTGACTCTTTGCATAAATGTCATGTAATTGTCGATAAAAGTCTTTGAAACGTATGAAGTGCTTGTAATTATATTTCAGTACATCACAGAAACAACTGAAACAAAGATCTAAAAGCAGTTTAGCAGCAAACTTTGTGAAAACTAATATTTGTGCCATACTCAAACCTTTTGGCCACGACTGTACACCTATCCATTTTCTTAGCTGGAACATCAGAGTTATTGGTAACCCTATAACAGTTTTTCTCGATTGCTTAAACACATTTCTTGAAACTATGCCTCGTACTTTCAAAACAGTAAACACAAATCCATAACCATCTCAACCAATTTCCTAAACATCGTATTTTCAGGTCAAAATGACAGCTCTACACTCAAAACCATTCACTCTTGCTGAAAAACCAAACTTTGCCCACAGACATCACACACAAAGCCTCAAATACACACACACTACAATAGTCATAAATTAAAAACAATATTTCCAAGACTGGCAAGTTATGTTGCTTGTGGTTCTTCCCCTAAAAAACTTTTTCACATGATGAACACAAATGATGCAACCAATGTATATGTAATATGAGATGCATATGGGGAACTACAAATCCCATCAGCCCTAGCATTAGGTTGTATTGAAATGTGATGTGGGGAACTACAAATCCTATCTTTAATGTTATAAAAGGGAGTGATGGGATTTGTCCTTCCACTATCTCCATTTTAGGTTTCACAGCAGATTTAAGGTCATGTTAGCTTTGCCTTTTGTACAGAGCCTTGTGAAAGTATTCGGCCCCCTTGAACTTTGTGACCTTGTGCCACATTTCAGGCTTCAAACATAAAGATATAAAACTGTAATTTTTTGTGAAGAATCAACAACAAGTGGGACACAATCATGAAGTGGAACAAAATTTATTGGATATTTCAAACTTTTAACAAATAAAAAAGCGGAAAAATTGGGCATGCAAAATTATTCAGCCCCCTTAGGTTAATACTTGTGATTACAGCTATAAGTCGCTTGGGGTATGTCTCTATCAGTTTTGCACATTGAGAGACTGAAATTTTTGCCCATTCCTCCTTGCAAAACAGCTCGAGCTCAGTGAGGTTGTGTGGAGAGCGTTTGTGAACAGCAGTTTTCAGTTCTTTCCACAGATTCTCGATTAGATTCAGGTCTGGACTTTGACTTGGCCATTCTAACACCTAGATATGTTTATTTGTGAACCATTCCATTGTAGATTTTGCTTTATGTTTTGGATCATTGTCTTGTTGGAAAACAAATCTCCATCCCAGTCTCAGGTCTTTTGCAGACTCCATCAGGTTTTCTTCCAGAATGGTCCTGTATTTGGCTCCATCCATCTTCTCATCAATTTTAACCATCTTCCCTGTCCCTGCTGAAGAAAAGCAGGCCCAAACCATGATGCTGCCACCACCATGTTTGACAGTGGGGATGGTGTGTTCAGGATGATGAGCTGTATAGCTTTTACGCCAAACATAACGCTTTGCATTGTTGCCAAAAAGTTAGATTTTGGACTCATCTGACCAGAGCATCTTCTTCCACATGTTGTTGTGTCTCCCAGGTGGCTTGTGGCAAACTTTAAACGACACTTTTTATGGATATCTTTAAGAAATGGCTTTCTTCTTGCCACTCTTCCATGAAGGCCAGATTTGTGCAGTATACGACTGATTGTTGTCCTATGGACAGAGTCTCCCACCTCAGCTGTAGATCTCTGCAGTTCATCCAGAGTGATCATGGGCCTCTTGGCTGCATCTCTGATCAGTCTTCTCCTTGTATGAGCTGAAAGTTTAGAAGGACGGCCAGGTCTTGGTAGATTTGCAGTGGTCTGATACTTCTTCCATTTCAATATTATTGCTTGCACAGTGCTCCTTGGGATGTTTAGAGCTTGGGAAATCTTTTTGTATCCAAATCCAGCTTTAACTTTCCACAACATTATCTCAGACCTGCCTGGTGTGTTCCTTGTTCTTCATGGTGCTCTCTGCGCTTTAAACGGACCTTTGAGACTATCACAGTGCAGGTGCATACAGAGACTTGATTACACACAGGTGGATTCTATTTATCATCATTAGTCATTTGGTTCAACATTGGATCATTCAGAGATCCTCTGAACTTCTGGAGAGAGTTTGCTGCACTGAAAGTAAAGGGGCTGAATAATTTTGCCAATTTTTCCGTTTTTTATTTGTTAAAAAAGTTTGAAATATCCAATAAATTTCGTTCCACTTCATGATTGTGTCCCACTTGTTGTTGATTGTTCACAAAAAATTACAGTTTTATATCTTTATGTTTGAAGCCTGAAATGTGGCAAAAGGTCACAAAGTCAGACCATCGGCTGTAGCAATTGAAGCACGTTATGTTTAGGTGCATATGATTGTTTCATTCAGATATGTTGAGAAATGTTTAAAGTGTGACCTGTGTGAAGTCTGCCACAAGATAACTTGTTCTTGAGTGAATGCATCGAACAGGCAGTATTTTGAGGAAATTTCTACATTGATTGTTGTAATGTACATTTTATACAAACACTGTAAAATTTTTAATTTTCAGAATAAAAAACCCCAAAAGATATTTTGTGTCCGGTGCTGGTTCAATTTCGCTAGGCTACACAATTTGGTACCAGGAGTGGGGTTCTGCAAAATTGGTGGTTCAGAAGATTTAGATTTTTTTTTTAATAAATCTAAGCTAATTAAACCTAATTGGAGTGCTAGGGTACATAAAAAAACTGTGGTGGCAGCGACGCCTGGTGTTGAAGAAGTTCCGCAGCGCTGAGGCTTTCTTGGAGGTGCTTCTGGGGATCGATGACCACGATGCTGTAGATCTGACGACGGCCGCGAGGACAGAGATATTCTGAAGAGGAGTGGAGGACATCAGGACAGCCAGCTGACCAAGTTTGAAAGAGACTTTTTATATCTTGTCCTTGGTTAAAGTTTACTCCTAGACAGGGGCGGATCTACCGGGGTGGCACGGGGTGGCAATTGCCACCCTAAGAAAAAGCCTTGCCACCCCATTTGCCACCCCAGCACTAGTCCTAGTGTCCTAGTGTTATGAAATAAAATAAAAGAGTTTCCTCAACCAATTTACAGCAGTGAATCGTGAATCACGTGAGCCGGCTTAAAAGCAGAACCGGCAAAGGCTTCGGGGAGAAGAGATGTGGATTTACAGCGCTGTTTCTAAGAGAGAGAGTTTGTTTGCCGCAGCCACTGGATTACTTTTCCCGGGTGGATTAATCTGTTGTGTATACCCATCTCGTTCCGTTTTCTCGTGCTCCCGGTCTGAACATCTTTTATCGATGAGACCGAGCCATCTCTCCCAGCCTACATCACACACACAGACAATAAAACATGGACTTTGGACATTCATACATACACGCACAGATATTGTTTATATTTGTATATAATGTTTTTTTTTTTTGGTGCACCTGGTTTGTTTGTTTGTTTGTTTGTTTTTTCACTTAATACACACTTTTTTGTTTTTGACTTATTGTTGCGTCACGTCTTGCTTGTTCCGCAAAGCTCATACCGCACCGGAAGTAAGTATTATTAGCCCATATTTAGATTCGCGCCCCCGTAGCATTGTAACTAGGTTTCTTTTAAGAGTCCCAATCATCTATCAGCGTTGCTGATAAAAATGAATTGTTCAATAAAACCACCCTCTGAGGTTTGTTCACCTGTATTTCCGTTGTTGCCCTTTTTTCCCATAATAATAATAATACCCATAAATAAAAGAATCTCATCTTTCTATTAAAGAATAGTCTGAACAAATGACACTTATGAACTGCTTTGTTTTAGTGAATCAAAGACATTTAGTGCAGCGAGATCATCACACACACACACACACACACAAATGACTCAATCGTCAATCCGGCTCTTTAAAAAAAAAGGGATTTTTTAAAAATATATTCGAGTATATTAATGACTAACAGCTTAACTGTTAACTATTTTTAAAAGTATATTGTTCAGTTCAGTAGCTTAAATCTTCAAGATTGTCCGAACCTTTGATAACCGGTGTCACGTGACAACAACGCATTTGGCCGTGTCCAGTCCATCGATATGCTGAAGTTGAGAAACAAATCCAGGTACTGAATTACTTTTGATACTTAACAAATTAATGTTGAATTAAGGTAAAAAATAAAATAAAATAAAAAAAAACATTTTCTAAGTGTTGCCTGAGATAGTTGCTTGCTAGTTATATGACAACTAAATAGCAAGTTTTTTTTAATCAGTTCTATTTTAACATTAGCCTGATTACCTTGTTAGCCTTGTTAGTCAAAATTGTTCAGTGTACTGTATGTTTGGAAAGCAATAAAATCTAAACTTCATACTTGTTGCACCTCCCAGGATACTATGAAAAGAAAGGCAGACATCCAGAATTTTTTTAAACTAAAAAGAAAAGGAAAATCAGAATCAGATACTGTGGGAGTACAGAAAGGGTACAAAAGAAGTTGTGGAAGACAGAGGAGGGGATGGAGTGGAGAAATATAGAAACTGATGACAAAGAGCTAGAAAGAAGTGAAGAAGCAGAAGATATCCAGCATGAAGTGAGTGAAGAGGTGGAAGAAAAGAGGTTAAGAGAGGAAGAGAGCTCAGATATTGAAAGAGAGGAGAGAGAGCTTGAAACACCAGCACCCTGTTTGTCAGGTGACCATGGTATGTTGTTCATTGTGCTTTTCAAATATTTTTTTACATACATAAAAAATAAGCACAACCTATTTGATTTATTTAACCTATAATCATTTAAAGAACTATAGCTCAATATATGCTTAACTTTGCCCTTCTTGGTTACATTCAGTGTTCTTTAATATATATTGTTGAGATATGCCTAAAAAAACCTTTAGACAAAGGTTGCTGCAGTAGTAGCTGTATGTGAACGATTAGGTGTTAAATGTTTTGTACTGTAACATTTTAATATAAGTATTACTTTACTTAATTTTTATAGGCAATGTAAAAATGTGCACCCTAATGTATACACCGAATAAGAATAGCGTTCCTTGAAGCCACAAAAACTTCTTCAGTGTTTCCACCCCTCATAATTTTAATGCCACCCCCTTGCCACCCTATGAATGATTTTCTAGATCCGCCCCTGCTCCTAGACAATTGAAAATGTCAGACAGAGGCAGTGATAATGAACAGACAGAGATGGATCCTGTCGTTGAGCTTCAGGCTAAGTTATCTGAACTGAGTAACAAACACGACCAGGCAATGGCTAAAATAACAGCTCTGAGTAGTAGCATGAATAGATCTTATGTGTACTTGCCCAAAGAACGCCCGGTCCAAGCCTTTCAGTGGTGATGCTGCAGTCGATGGTCGTTCCGTTTATTAGTTTCTTGATGAAGTACACAGGGCTATCAGGTATAGGGGCCTGGGCGACAGTGACCAGGTTGACTTCATTCTCTCTCTCCTCAGGGGTTCATCACTGGAAGAGGTTAGGTTGTGTACGAATGAGGAGCTAAGTGATCCTGATGAAATTTTCAGTTTTCTTAGAGAGGCGTATGGTGAAAACCGCAGTGTGACACAGCTTTTACATACCTTTTATAGCCATCACCAACTAGAAGGCGAAGACTTCTTTGAATACTCACATGCGCTATCCCAGATCCTTTGCTCAGCTCTTAAACAAAAGCCAGATGCAGTGCCTGATGCAAAGGTAGCAGTCAGAGACCAGTTTGTGGAGGGAGTCAAGGATTCAGTACTTATAGGAATGACTGTGATTAAGCGATGTAGAGAGTTGGCTATTGCCAGTTTCGACTCTGTCTTTGGTGGCGAGCAAAACTCAGTTTGGAGAGAAGCGTTTCAGGGAGTACAAACACGGGATGTTGTAGGAAAGACATCGGCAGCTAGGATAGCTGGTAAAAACACAGTACATGTACCAGCAGCTTCAGTTGCTACAGTGTATGCAAAAGGGCTCAGGAGGTGCCTGAATGACCAGACTTTGATGGTGTTAGAGCATACTGTACTAATGCTCCGTTACCCAGTGGTATGGTGGTGGTCCCTACTCTGGTAGAACCTAACCAACCGGTGTACCCAGTCCAAGTAGTGAATCTCTCACAAGAGGATATGTGGTTACCGTCCAGAATGAGACTTGGTGTTCTCAGTGTGGTTGAGTGTGCTGAGGAAGCAGTGGAGGTACACACTTCAATCGCATATCTGCTGACCATGAGGAAGTGTCCGTAGGTATGAAGGAGATGAAGACAGACAGTGAAGTGCAATAATAATAGATCAGCTGAATATCGGTGGTTCACCAGATCAACAGGCTAAGTTAGCAGCCCGGTATGCCAATGTTTTTGCATTCAAAGATGAGGACTTAGGTTACACCGACAAGGTCAAGCATGAGATAAATCTAGTGGATGATGTCCCAGTCACTCAGCCTTACAGACGAATACCACCGACTCAGTACAAAGAGGTTAGAGAGCACATAGCGCAACTGCTAAAAAAGGGTGTCATCAAAGAGAGCACTAGTGCTTATGCTTCACCAATTGTACTTGTGAGGTAGGCTGATAACAACTTAAGGTTGTGTGTGGATTACAGGCAACTAAGCTCAAAGACCAGACGTGATGCCTTTCCTCTGCCACGCATCGACGAGTGTTTTGATGCATTGCATGGGGCAAATTATTTCTCGACCATAGACCTTGCAAGTGGTTACCACCAGGTGGCTGTGCATGAGCAGGACCGACACAAGACAGCTTTTATGACCCCTTTTGGATTATTTGAGTACACCCGACTTCCGTTTGGTCTTTGCAATGGGCCGGCAACATTCCAAAGGCTCATGCAGGCCACCATGAGTGACTTGATCTTTCAGGTAATGCTTGTGTTCTTGGATGATATATTGGTCTATTCACCAACCTTTGAGGACCACCTAGTGCGACTACAGACAGTGTTACAGAGACTGAAAGAAACAGGGTTGATGGTCAAGGTAGAGAAATACAATTTTCTTCACCCCAGTGTATGTTTTCTTGGTCACCAGATCTCAGCTGAAGGCATAGGCACAGACCCCGATAAGGTAGCAGCAGTGAAACAGTGGCCAGTACCTGCTACAGTTAAAGATTTAAGATCATTCTTGGGATTTTGTAGCTACTACCGTAGGTTGATGCAGGGGTTTTCCCAACTGGCTGGTCCTTTGCATGATGTGGTCAATGCATGCATTAAAGAAAACAGCCCTGGTAGGTCCAATAACCTATTTGAGTGCCTTTGGACACCAACATGTGAAGAGTCATTCAACCAACTGAAGGAGAGACTCACCAGTGCCCCTCTACTTGGTTATGCAGACTTCTCCCGCCCATTTGTTGTTGAGACTGATGCCAGGCCAGCAGTTTGGGGCTAGGTGCGCTTCTTTACCAGTACCAGGAAGGCAAAAAATGTGTTATATAGCTTATGTGAGTAGGAGGTTGAGAAATGCTGAGAAAAATGACAGGAATTACAGCAGCATGAAACTGGAGCTCCTCGCACTCAATTGGGCTGTATCAGAGAAATTTCGGGGTTACTTGTTAGGGTCTAAGTTTTCTGTAATAACGGACAATAACCCTTTGTGTCACCTTAACTCAGCAAAACTCGGGGCAACTGAACAATGCTGGGTTGCTCAACTAGCTCCATTTGACAGTGCAGTATCGGCCAAGTGCAGTATCGGCCTGGGCGATGTAACACTGCAGCTGACACCCTCTCTAGGCAGCCATTAGCAGGAGAGTGGCTACAGGCTAGAGATGATGATGAGGAGTTTGATGGGTGTTTATCCATTTGTAATGTGGTCAGAAAGGGAACGGCTCTGGAGCCAGATGTGGTCAGTGCAGGTGTGAATTGTTGTCAAGTTAGGCAGGTTCGTGCTGGTGGAGTTAGGCAGAGTACTGAGGTCACTGACTCCCAAGGTAATACACCAACTCTGCCAGGTTACACAAAAGATGAGTTAAAACATTTTCAGAGCAATGACCCAACACTTAAGTCCTTTAGACATTTCTGGGACTGGCAGAGGAAGCCCACCTATCATCAGAGAAAAGGTCTGTCCAAACCTGTCATTTCTTTGCTCAGACAGTGGCCCAGGATAAGGGAGGTTGATGGATTACTCAAGAAAGAAGGGGGTACTTCAATGAAAAATGCATATTTTATTGAACTTTGCTGCTGATAGGTCGATACATACTAAAAGTAAATAAAAATGCCCTGTCTAAAACCAATTAGGCACAGTGCTCGGTCAGTATAGACATAAATACATAAATAAATAAACTATCGTATTTTAAAAGGACAGGCACATTTGTTTTATAAGAAAAAATTAATTAAAATCAAGTAAAAATTTTCTTCCTGTAAACCAGGGGCAGGCACATTAGCAGCAATAAAACAGTAAACAAAAATATTAAGTGCATTTTGTGAGATACATTCAGTGAGCGAAAATACGCTTATAAAATGTACAAAGTACATCCAAAACAAAACGTATTGGCTTCCATGTTATTTAAATCTTACCGAGGCGAGTCAAACTCCGTTTCATTCAACTGTCTGACGTGCTTTCTCTTTAAATGTTCGTGCATCACCGAGGTGCTGCCGTGATACGCAAGGACTGCTTTGCAAACCATGCAGGTAATCTTTTTATTCGCCGTATCCAGGCAAGCTTTAGACGTTTTGGTACGCGCAGCTGCTGCATTGGATGCCGCCATTTCTGTTTGTTATCGCTCAGCAGAGAAGCTAATGCGCACGTGCGTCTCTCGGCAGAGATTGTAATGAAGAGAGATGCCTCACTCAGTCGGCAAAAACATGTCTGGCGACAACTTCGACAATGAAATTCATTGTCGACTATTTCCATTATCGATTTTTGTCGACAATGTCGACGAATCGTGGCAGCCCTAATATATATATATTCAAATCCTATTTGCATTAATTTAAAGTTAGCTGAACAAGTAGAATAAGTACTGAAATAACAGTAACTGTCACCTCAAAGTTCCACCAATTTAAATCTAAAGAGCACTGGTGGCTCAGTGGTAGGTGTTTCGCCTGCCATGCGAAAGACCCGGGTTCGATTCCTGCACTGGATTGAATTTACTTTATTTGCAACAAGTTCAACAAACTCAAATATTGATAGTTATGTTTACTTAAAATTGGAAACATCATTAATTTAAAAAAATTATGTAACTGATTACCTCAAATATTTTGAGTTTTGCCAACTTAATCAGGTTTACAGTGTAAAAGTGAAGTACAAGAACAAGTATAGTAAGAAGTATATTGTCATGCTGTGCTAAAGGACCCTGCACGAGGAATTTGAAAAACTCTGCGTATAATCCTCACACCTTCAGTAACCGGTTGCTCTCTCATAAACAGACAAGATATGGCTGCGACAGATTTGAGAAAATAACCTTCACTTATATAGACGCAATCGGGGGATTGTTACATATTATTAGACACACACAGAGATTAACACACGAATGATGACCACAGCCACACACACACACACATGTATACATACAGTATACTGTATGTTTAAAACTTATGTTTAAATACATCCATCCATATATATACAAGATACTTTTCTTTTTTCACGTGACTGACGTGAGTCAGTCCGCGTCAATCATGCTCTTTAACCAATCAGCTGTGATCTCGCAATTTCAACCAATCATAACCCGCCAGGAGCGCAGCCTAAATCCTGTTTACATGATGCTTCCGAGCAGGTTTAAGCTTACGGACATGTTCGCAAGTGCGAGATGCATTTCAAAAAACGAAACAATCCAAGATCAGGACAAATCCACAACAATCAAATCCAGCTAACTGAGTTAGCGACGTACGAAGAACGGACCCCTGCTGGGCTGTTGTTGTATATATGTATTGTTCCATGTGTGCATGTCAGTCCATTCCTGATTCCAAATCCAGGATTTGCAACTCTCCTGTGCCTCTCTATCAGCTTGTGTGATTGTCTCCGCCCCGATGACATCATCATTGGCCGACAGTATTTAACCACTCCAGAAGCCAGTCCTGGCAGTAGCTTTTGACTATTCAACATATTCTTTGCCTGTTGTGTGTTTGCTATTTCTGTGGGGTATTCCAGAAAGCAGGTTATGTCACATACCCGGGTAAATTTAACAGTAAGTTAGTAGATAACCTCAACTTTCGGTTCCAAAAACAGAGGTAACTTTCTGGGTATGTATGTAACCATAGCAACTTACTCTCTTAAGATAACCTGCTCGGTAGATGATGATCCTGTAGATGTGGAGACACAAATTATGAGTTTTTTTTTCGCCGGGAGAGAGTTATAAGACTGCGTATTGATGTCTTTTTTTTATTTCCTAATGACTATTTGAAAGTGTTATCAGGTTTTAAGGGAATCGTTAATTTACTTAACACATCTGTTGAAACCGCATATTGCAAATGTTACAAACCTTATAAAACATTCTGTACATACAATAGCACTTCAGTTATTTGCGTCAGGGCATTTTTGTACAATGCAGAGCATGTGGGAAAGGTGTGTGTAGAGCCGTTCACACAGTATGTCTGGTACTAAAACACTTCTTACACATGTTTGTACATTTCCTGTTGTGGAAATTAATTGAAGACTCAGGCTTTGATTTCAGAAGGTAACGACTCTATTGGTTGATCAACAAAGTCGGGAGGTCTGCAGAACACACCATGACTCCTGACAGTTTCTCGTTTAAATACTGCCCCTGAACAATAGCAGCCAGTTTTCCCGTGCTTATGTTAAATTCAACATCTGGGTTTCATTAAGTCTCCCAGTTCTAGGTGCCTCAATGTATAGATCAGATTTATTAAACAGGCAAATTCCAAGAGCCCTATATGCTCAGCTTCTCACGCATGTCTCTCATTATTTCAAACTGGGGTACTTTTTATTTCTTAAAAGTAAGTAAAGTCACATAAAATCAAATAAAAATTACTTCCATATCTCCCCCCTCTGGGGCTTATAAGTCCCACATTAATTGTTTTATCTAGAGTGCAAATTCATATATTAGTCTTCTTTACACTAACTGGTGATTAAATTAAATCACTGGTCTTTTATCAATGACCAACCTATGTATTCGCACTCTAGTGGAGAATCGGCCAAACCTCTCCTTCCACACTTGACTAGAAAGGAGTAAAAGACTCAGTGTCCACACTTTTTTTTAAACCTATACTTTTCCCAATACAAATTCAGATTTTATTTGTGACCTACTCGGTGACATAACATGAATATGTAATTAGTATAGCATTGTCCATGATTGACTGCATAATCAGAACCAAATTGGGACATGCATAACATAATACAAATTAAAGTCAACACCATTTCGAATGTCCTTATTGTACTATAAACATCTTCGACCCAGATACCTTGTGCATCGTAGAGAGTCAGTTGGAGCCCAGAGAGGTTTCTAGCACTTTATTTTGGGCCCTTGTCGTCCCTCCTTCGCTATGGAAGATACGCATCTGCATATGAATCAGTAATGTCTCAGATTAGAGTTATGTATGGGTGAGTTATGGATCTCTTTGATGATTGCAACCCGAAGACTTGTTTGCTGTTGCCAAGGAATGCTGTTAATTTTAGAAAGCCTTTTGGTTAGATATAAACAACATAAATTTCATTAGACACGGTAAAGTCACTCATTAGCTGCTCCAATGAAAGTTCTGTACCTGGAATAAAAGAGAACGTTGTTTAGTGGCATTACACATTGTTATACTGTAACTTGTTTATGGCTTGCTCCTTCTAGTGCACTTTTCCTGTTGAGGAAATTAGGATTAATTGTTGCTGCTGCTGTTTTATCTGTAAAAGTAATATAGTTTTGATTAAACAGAAATACATTATATGTTATACGACATGGGGGACATGAATCGTTGTCACATACAATATGTACAAATGTTTGTCATGTCAGTTGTGTCAGGGGAAAACTGGTCAAAGTCGGTTTCATCTGTATCAGAAATGGGATGCTGCTCTCAAGCAGATTCTCATACTTAATTTGGAGCAGCGAAGCAGCGCTGTGCAATTTGGTATCCAACTTGTGCCAATAATTGATTATTTCCCAATAATGTTTTTATTTTTTCACTTTGCTACTATTGGATGTTGGCCATTCTCTCTTCCTTCTGCTCTATCAGTCAGCGGTTTCTTTCAAAAAGCTACACTCAATGCTGCGTGAAAACGCTATGGGAACATCTCTTTGTTGCCCGGTTGTGAAGCCTGTGCATGTCAAACCCGCCGAATACCTTCGGCTTATAACCTGTGCCAGGCATGACGTCACCGAATAAGGTGCACCTGCAGGTTATAAATAGGAGTGAACCGGAAACATCCTCAGATCTTTTTGTCTTCAGGACCGACTTTGTGTTTGCGTGTGTGTGTGCAACAGAATCACGGTAGGAAAGAAAAACTTTACTTACCGATAATGGAAAGCTATTAAGGCACTTCGCGCGCGGCTCGCTTTCTTTAAAGAGAAACCGCGAGCCGCGGCGCATTCCTGGGGCTCGCGTGCGTATGAGACGGGATTTCCACCTTTCTCTTGCGCTCTCCCCGGATCAGGAAGTGTTTAGCGTCTGCTTCTCAAGCGCGCTCCGGCGCTCCTTATGAGCAGATGGAAGAGATTAAACACTTGCTTCCATGGACATAGCGCGCCGATCTGGCAGACGCGCATGAGACGGGGCGTCCCTCTTTCTCTCGCGCTCTAGCCAGATCAGGAAGTGTCTAGCGTCCGCTTCTTATGAGCAGACGGAAGAGATTAAACACTTGCTTCCATGGACATAGCGCG
>JAAGKR010006663.1:0-41607 GCA_011419295.1 Clarias macrocephalus
CCAATCAAACATCAAATCTTCACCCGATCTTATAAACTTTTTTTAAAAATGCACCTTTAATTGATAGATTGAAAGTTGTACGTGTGTGTGTCCTTGTGTACTAACAGACGCTTCAGGAGCAGGAACGTGAGCGTGAACGTGTACCCGGTGAACGAGCCGTGGCTTTACTCTGCGCTGTGGTGCAGCGGCGTTGAGTCCGTCTCGTCCGACGCTCCTCACATCCTCCGCAACGTGCCTCAGCCCATCTGGTTAATGGTGAGCGATGGACCGATTTATAAATCATCATCACGGCATCACTAAATTACTGACCAATCACAGACGCTTCTGATAAGTGTCGTAGGAGTTTAATAAAGGTCAGGAGTTAACGTTGACATGTTAATAACGAGCAAGACACACAGTAGTATATAATCAGTGCGATATTTTATCCATGTGCTCTATTTGTCTCTATGATTGTGTAGCATCTTATGCACATGTCTTGCAACGTGGTGTAGAGGTTAGCACTGTCGCCTTGCCACCTTCAGGGTCCGGGTTCGATTCGGTCTGTGTGCCTGGAGTTTGCATGTTCTCCCCGTGCTTTGTGGGTTTCCTCCGTGTACTCCAAAGACATGCAGATTAGGCTGATTGGCGTTCCTTAATTGCCTATAGTGCGTGCGTGTGCGTGCGCGTGCGTGTGCGTGTGTGTGTGTGTGTGTGTGTGTGCGTGTGTGTGTGTGCGTGCCCTGCGATGGATGTCCAGTGTGTACCAGCCTTGTGCCCTAAGTCTCCTGGGATAGACTCCAGGCCCTGTACACAGGATAAAGTGCTATAGACGATGAGTGAGTGAGATTTTTACTGTTATGTCGCCATCTAGTGGAGAAACACAACAAAAACCTCTTTCCCCCTCTTCAGAGTCCAGACGAGTACTGTTTGATATGGATCATGGCTGATCTGATATCCGCAGCAGTCATCATAGGAATATTTATATTCCAGAGGTGAGTGTTCTTCTGAAATCTCTCTGACATACACACACACACACACACACACACACACACACACACACACGTTTGTCTGTACGCTCGGCGCTTCTGAACTGATGCCACTCTTCTTTTTCCGTTCCTTCTCTCCCTGTTTCCTCTCTCTTATCATTCTCGCCTGCGCTCTCCGCTGCATGCCTCTTCGCTCGCCGCTTTCTGCAAATCTCTCAGCTGTCACCTCATCAGGTAAAGCGGGATCGAACCAGCAGCCGGAAATGCTTTGCATCAACCTGTAGCTTCTTTATTTTCTGTTTCTCACTTTGTGGGTTTTCTTCTCTACTCTGGTGTCATATCTGTGTCAGGCTCTGATCGTGTTGAACGTGTCAAGCTCTTTTATTGTGTCATTTATCATCAGCTATCATCTGTCTGTGCTAATAGTTTGTCCAGGGAAGAACGCTAAAACCAGGTTGGATAAAAGGAAGTGAAGTTTAGTACTAGAAAGTTAAAGAGACGTGCATGGTCTTGAAGAAATTATTATTATTATTATTATTATTATTAACGTAATAACGCATCCATAAAACACAGACAAGTGTAATAATGAGGCACTGAGTCTTATGCACATGCAAATAACTGCACTGTACAGTTTGTACAGTTTTAAAAGGAAATTACTGAACATTTTCAAAACTAACCACAGTCTAGCACTTGCTTCTTTCTCACAGCAAAACCTTTGTTTTTTTCTGAAAAGGGCTCCTTTAGATAATATGCTGCTTTCTTTTTTTCCTGAAGAAGATATCCCCCCCCCCCCCCACCTTTTTCTTAATTTATTTTTTTTTAATTTATTTATTTTTTATTTTTTTTTTTGCTGGAATATTAATGTTTGAAAATCTGATTTTTTTTAATTTTTTTTTTATAGTAAACACTTATAAAACGTTAAATACAAAAAAAAACACACACAGGGTGCCTAAGAATTTTTTACCAACATGTAAATAAAAAATAAATAAATAAATAAATAGCTATCATTCTCAGTCATAAATAAATAAATGCATGCATAAATATTCTTAATCCTGGACTCAGATTGTGAAAGAGCGCTTCTGGAAGCATAATAAAATAGTTTTTGTTTGTTTTTATGATAATTGAAACAATAATCAAAGCTAAAAAGGTTGAATTAGTTTCTTCCTTGCCCAGACAGTTTATTTCGATTTAAGAAAGACAACACAGGAGCAAAACAAGTCGATATCCGTGCAGTATCGCGTCCTGACCCGTAACCGAGACCTGCGTATTGTTCTGCAGGTGGAGGATGAGCGGGATGCGCAGCTACAACCCGGAGCAGATCATGCTCAGCGCTGTGGTGCGCAGACCCAGCCGAGACGTCAGCATCATGAAGGAGAAACTCATCTTCTCAGGTGAAGAACGCGAGCGCCACACGGCTGAGGAACACGGTGAATTTGGGAATGAGTTTCTGGTTGGTGGTCAAATTGGTGTTTAAAAAATCAGAACAAGAAAACAGGTGTTGGTTTTTACCCGAGGTAGAGGTAGAACCATTAGGGCAGGAGATTCTACAACACAGTAACACACTGTATTTTAGGAGTGATTATGATGATCTTGAGATGCTAACGACACCATGTCTTCTTCCATGCTAATACTACATTTGTTTTTTTCTTTTTTCTTTCAGAAATAAAAAACGGAGTCAGTAGCACAGACGAGCTGCCTCTCTACACGGAGCACGGATATGAAGGATACACACGCGACACCATTTCCCGCTGAGCCGGATCTCGCTTGGAAAGCTTCTGTCCCCGGGTCACTTAAACGTTACGCCTGGACTGGACCACTCCGCCACTGCCCACGGAGAGACTCTGTGAATTTCGCTCTTCGTGCAAGCGGAGCTCTGATTCGCACACCTCTGTGTGCGTCTGTGCGTGTGTGTGTGTGTTCGGATTAGTATTACGTATTTATATAAAGGACCTTCACTCTGATGCCTTATGATCTGTATTAAAGTGTATATAAGATAAAATGTTGCTGCAGCAGTAGTGTGTATAGTTTCTTCTTATGGAGTGTATCGTTTATTGAACAAATTACTGCAAGTGACATTATTATTATTATTATTAGTGTTCACCATTCTTGAATTGGTGTCGAGTCCATGATCTGTGATCTTTGGAGGATTATTTGTATTTGAAGTAGGTTTGTACCATGAGTGTGTAATTATTTCTTGTATTTTGTGCCATCTTACGCTGCAGTGGTCGAAGGAGTGTTTGAAATGAAACAGATCTGAACATATTTCGTTTGTAGAAAGTGAATTTCCAAAAAAAAAAAAAAATTAATAAAATGCCACTGAAGAAACAATAAAGAACGTTAAACCGAGGCGTCGTCTACAATTTCCTGCTCTTGCCGGATGAATGCGAGGTCCGATCAAAAGCTCTGATTAAACTGTGATCAAATGAGGCGTAGGAGGTTCACTGAAACTCAGATGTGATAACCATTTACACTCATTCCGTGCTCATGTCGTACATTTCTTTGTATTTAGGGGTAGTATTCTGAGGCCCACTTCTCCAAAATTGATTAGTAAGATCGCGTCTTAAAGCTAGCGCAATAAATAACAGGCAACGTTATTAAGGACACGAGTAACAGGCTTCTTTGTCCTGATCATTGCAAATCCTCGTTTTTATCAAATGGTGCCAGACAGAATGTGAGGGGGGGAAAAACAATAAAGTTTCTCGATTCGAATATGATCAGGACTGCATCTTTAATCTGAAGGTTGTGAGTGTTCAAAATATGTACATTTATAGTGTACTGTGGGGAAAACCCATCATGAATATTTTAGGTGACCTATCACTAGAAGGGTAGTGTTTCTTAAAGTGTGCACCGCAGTGCCACCTAGTGTGCCATAACTGCACTGCAGGTGGGTCGCAAGACGTAATTTATAACAAAAAATTTTTTTTCAATTTAGCAATTAGGTTTAAAATTCCCATAACATATTTCTGGTCATGTATTTAGTAATCAGAAATAATAAACCATGCGATTTAAACAAGGGCCCGAGCACGATGACATCAGCCCTACAGTATGTCGTCACAGTGTGTGAGGGTCCTTTTCTAAGGATTTTTTTCTTTCCCAAGCATCCGGAGCTTTTAGGGGTCTTAACATGCTCCAGCAGTCATGAAAAATGGCCATTCGGATGCCTACAAGTCTCTCCCTCACACGAGATTTTACTGCATAGCTCATACAAACTTGCATGTATGCACACGAAACTCGGTACACATTTAGAGCTCATTGAGCTGAACAACTTTAGCATTGCATGTCATGGCCTCTACTCAACAGGAAGTCAGTTATTTTGGGTCGTTTGCAAAATGCACCCAATGGATTTTGATATACTCCACCTAGGGGGTTTATATGATCGCCACCAAACCAGGCCTGTGTGATCTCAATACGTTAAGAAGGCAAAATTGTGGAGGGATTTTTGATATCTCAATCGGGTCGGCGGTGACGACGATGCATTAAACTTATGCTGAGAAGTGGATAATAACTTTCTGTGTTACATTATATTGAGTGACATCATCAGCTTTTTTCCAGCATATGGGGATTTTGTGAGGTCTAAATATAAAATCCCCCCTTCTCTAAAATGCTCAGTGTGCCCACTGACGAAGAAAGTGGCGCAGGGTGCGATGGCGGGGTGCTTGGGCCCACTCATTGCTGCTTGCAGCTATATTTATCTTAGTCTTATGTGCTGATCAGAGTCGTGATTAAAGTTCGGCTGGGATAAAATGCTTGTTTGTTTGTTTTTACATCAACATGCTAATTTCATGATTCACAATAAAAGAAGTTATATTATTGTTACAAGAAAAAATCGTAACATACTGCCGCTTTAATCCTAACCCCACAATATATCAAAGGACGTGTGCTCGCTTTATAAATGTAATCTTGCCGCAAGCCCACATGCATGCGCACATACACACACACACACCTTCAGTACACAAACTATTTACTGTGGATTGGAGTAAATAAGGTTGAAAGCTACAGTGTGCAATTTGTTAGAAATTAAATTAGCCGCATGATTGAAAAGAGCATGCGAGCTTCCAGAGCAGAAAATGCACCTGGTTTATTTGGTAAGTTTTTATTGTTCCGTTGAATGTATAGTATATTTTTTATATATTATTTACACAATATTTACAGCGCATTTTTCTTCTTTCTGATTTACAATCACAACTAAAAGTTTAAAACAGTGATCTATATGAATGATTTCACACACGTTGTTGTTAAATATGATGAATTAGATTCGTGCCACATTTGCCTGACAGCTCAAAAAGAAATGAAGCCCGTCGAGGCACTCTAAAAACAGACTGATGACTGCCCCAGCTTGCACCTGGGTCATGTTGTTTATGAGATGTAGGTCTGATTCTCTAGGTGCAACAACGCTCTGTGGTTAAACCTCGGCGGGTGATGGGGACTGAGATGCAGGAAGGTGACTCTCTGTGTCCTCTTTGCTGTTGTCGGAGCAGTCCGAGGTGATGTAGCAGCCCGAGTCTCTGGGGCAATGGTTCGGCTCAGGTTTCTCCGTCGCACTCGGAGATGTGGGCGCCTCTTCACCTTCACCTTCTTTCTGATTGTTGGCTAAAACAGAAAAACAACAGGACAGGATTAAAAAATAATAATAATAAAAAAAAAAAAAAAGAAAATAAAGGTACAAAAGTCAGGTCCCATCTGAAATACCTAAAAATGACTACAAAATCTATTTTGCACAAGCAGCCCTTCAAGGTAACTTATACCAAGGTGACGTGACATGACATGTTAAAGGTACAAAAGAGAAAAGGAACAGTTTAGTACGCTTTTGTTCTGAAAAGAATTTCAGTAGGCGACAGACTTTTTTGTCCGCACACATGTTTTGGAAAAAAAAAAAAAAAGCTAGTTTTGCAACGTGTTTAGGGCTGGGCTGGTTCAAACGCTAAACCACAGAAAACTCACTCATTTCCTGTCAGTAGCTGAGCTCTTGCTTCACGGCTTGCTTGTTCTTATTAACTCCTCAACGTTTTTGCTTGCTCCTCTAGAACCCAAGCGTAAAATAGTTGAGAAAGGGGGATTTCTGGTTAGGATGCTAACTACTGAAGCCCATAAAAGCTACATTTCATCAGTTTAAACTATTGTGCTGAATTAGCTTACTGACCCATGGGTTTATGTCTGCTTGTGTCCTTCAGAAAATGTCCTTTAGCAAGGATCCGGTGAATTCATGTTCTTTATTTAATAATTTCCAAAGTGATTTACACATGAGTAGGAATTAAATCTGAGCACAGACTTATCACTCTTTGAATAATTTCTTCATTTTAAAATGAAATATTAAATCAGGATTAGCTACTTTGTTGTGTAGTAATTCTAGCATAGGCTGCTAAAGCTAACCGAGGTATAGGTACAGTGGTTTGTGCTTACCGAGGGGTATTTTAGGCTAACTGAGGGATAGATATTGTGTTTTTGGCTAAATTAGTGTTAGTTGTTGTATTTTATGCTAACTGAGAAGTAGCTATTGTATTTTGGGCTAACTAAGTGGTAGCTGTAGTATTTTAGGCTAATTAAGTGGTAGTTTTAGTAGTTTAGGCTAACTAAGTGGTAGCTGTAGTATTTTAGGCTAACTAAGTGGTAGCTGTTATATGTTGGGCTAACTGTGGGGTAGTAATTGTATTTTAGGCTAACTGAGGGGCAGTTTTTGTGTTTTAGGCTAACTGGAGGGTAGTTATTGGGTGGCGGCCTACCAGGGATAGATATTATATTTTAGGATAACTGAGGGGTAATTATTGTGCTTTAGGATAATTTGGGGGTAGTTATTGTCTTTTAGCTTAACTGAGGGGTTATTATTGTCTTTCAGGCTAACTGAGGCATTGTGTTTTTCTATAGTGTTTTAGGCTAAATTAATGTTAGTTAATGTATTTTGGGCTACCTAAGAGGTTGTTGTTATATTTTGGGCAAACTAAGGCGTAGTTGTAGTATTTTAGGCTAAATGAGGGGTAGGTGTAGTATTTTAGGCTAAGGGGTAATTATTGTGTTCTAGGCTATCTGAGGGGTAATTACTGTGTCCCGAGGTAGGCTACAAGAATAACAAGAATAGCTGTGTACTGTACTAGACAACTTAAAAGACAACTATTATATAGTGTAAAAGGCATTTTTTTTTTTTTTTTTTTAAGACAAGCTTTCAGTGTGTACTGTTGAAGAAACTAACTGTGAGGGTGGGACACTCACACTCCACGTCGTGTAACCACTCAGTAGCTGCCAGCAGCTTGTGTCTGTGCTCGGGGTCGGAGACGTTCAGCTCGATCAGGTGCTGCTCTTTCAAATCCTTCAGATCTTCTACCGTCTGATAACCGTTTAACAACAGCGACGACATGAACTCCTGCACAGAAAAGATTTTATATTTTTAAGTCACATCCCATCAGACATGTTTTACGTCTTTTGGCAGCCATTATCACATTTTACAATCTGAAGGTGAAACCCCAGTGAAGCATAACTTCCCTTATTAATAATGATGATTTTTTTTTTTTTAGCTTTTATCTTGATCATTACTGATAAACTGAGTGAAAGCTCAGACATGTTTATTAAAAATGAAACATTTTTGGTTAAGATTTGACATCAACTGGTGAACCTGTTTTCTATTGGTTGGTTTTAAAACCACAGATGAACCCATTTATTTATTTTTTTCACATAGAAACCTTTTCAATCACCAAAAACCAGTCAAGTGGAAAAGTTTGCCTACCCTTTGAACTAAATGTAAAGTACAGTAGACGATTAGCAATTTCTTTTAGTAATGAGGTGTGTAGTACTGTATGTTCTGAACTTCCAGATTATAATATAAAAATCATACTGTATATTAAATGCTTATGTTGAAATATTAATAGTGAAAAAATGAAGAGTCAGTGCAAAATGTCCTTTAAATCATTTTTGCACATAACTGTGTTTTAGTTTTAAGACTGAGAAATAACTGATGATTCAAAAGAAGGACTCAAAGCTTTCCAAAGAATTATGTAAATAAATCAAGTGTAAATTCCTCAAGAAAACGACTTGCCGTAACTAAGCATAGACGTAGTTGTTGTTTATAATCTGAGGTATGAACAGAACAGTTGATGGAGGAAGTGTTGTGCATAAACAGGGGCAGAAAAAAAAAGACAAATAGAATTCACGGACAAAAGTCTCAGTGAATGGTTCAATGTGTCGGTAAAGAATGGCACCATTGAACTCTGGCTGCACGTGAGAACTGCACCTGTAATTGTAAACACTGTTGCTAATCCCAGGATTCACAATAATAATCTGTACATACTTTCAATGAATGCACTACTGTTTGTCCTCACTCTACTACATCTGTATACTGATTAGAAATTGTTATCATTTCTAATCCCACTAGCCTCTGTGAAGTTCCCTTTAGGTTCCCATTTGAGTCTGGTTCCTCTCCTGATCCTGGTTTATACTAAATCAATAAGGTGTTGATGTGCTCTCCTAGTTGCCTTGGTTGAAACATTTGCATGTACAGTATCACACAGATGAAAAAAAAAAAAAAAAGCAGCACCTCTAGGCTCAGTCTCTCAAGGAACTCTTGGAGCGTTTTGGGTCGAGGTCGTCTGCTTCTCCTGTGGTTTCCCATCCTGTGCAGTGGAGCAGGCTCTTCAGCCAGGACGTTAACGTAGATGAACTTAAAGCTGCCCACTTTACCGTTCAGCATGCCTGTCCATATGCCCATGGGGGGCTTACTGATGATGTCGATCATGTCTCCAACCTGAGACAACAAAATATTTACAGTAGAAGTTATAAAGACTGTGACATTATCCTGAACTTTCTTCAGTGATTAAGGGTTACGTTCTGGTCTGGATGGATTTCATACCGCTAGGAAATCCCAGAGTTATATGCGGATACTGAGTATTTCCATCATATGATATGACATTCCAGTAGATGATATTTTAAAATAAATGTTTGAATGATATTGCTATGATCTCTAATGGGGTGGAAATCCACTTCAGGGCCATTGGAGTAAATTAACGTGATGCTTACCTTGAGTTTTAGAGACTCTGTGTCATACGGGCTTGGGAGAAAATCAGTGTGAACTTTCGCTTTGCCACAGAACTGGATGTTGTCATGAACTTCCTCCTCCAGCCTCAGACTGTCTCTGTTACACGAGCCCTCGGAGCCACTGGTGATGCCACCTAAGAAGAACCAATAATGTTCTCAACTAAGACTGAGCAATCGAGACCCAAAGACTTTGACTTAGGTGAACTTATTAGGTGAACTTTGACTTGAAAGAACTTACTAGGCCCATTTGGTAACCTTACAGGAGCTATTATTTATAATTGGGGGCAAAAGTTTGCCCATCTCATAGTATAGTTTTAAATGGGCAACAAAAAATATATATATTTTTACAGATTATGTACAAAAATAAAAGGTACAGACATTTCAGTGTATTCTACAGCAAGCAAAAAAAAAAAAGTGCTTCTAACATCAGATAGTATGACTATGAGAATCTAATAGCTGTTCAGAGGATATGAAAGAGGCTGGAGGGCGTTTTAAAGACTAAATGTGGAAGTACAAACTTTTAGGGATTATTAATATCATATTCGGAAATGAAAATGCCATCATTTATGTTTTTACTTTGCATTTTGGAGTTTTCTTTCCACTAGTAATGCCTTGGCAGTCATTAGTTAGCTATATTTCTATTATTAACTATTTTGTGATTTTGAAATGATTAATTATTTGATTTTGTCCTAAAGGTATATAAACTTTTGCACTTTCTATATCAGGAGTTTGTAGATTCTTAGTACTTGTTAGCCTTTAAGGTCTAAAAATAGTTGGAATTCTACTCCTGTACTGTATGTTTTTAAGCCTCTGTTACCTCATGTTCTGTATTTAAGGTTATTAAGTAAAATTGGCCTTTATGTTAAAACAGCCAAGTTCTGTGACGTTCACCTGTTTCACCCTGTACCGGCGTGTGATAAATGAGGCAAACAAAGCCCACATTATTGAGAAAATAGCACTAATTAGGACGAGCGAGGTGGATATCTGTGTATATGGAAAGCTTACTGCTGGAGGAGCTTTGGCCGCTGTGGAGACTGAAGAGACTTTCCACTGAGTTGTTGCTGGACTTTACGCAGGCTTTAGCTGGAGCTTCACTGGCATTAGGCACTTCTTCAGCTTCCTGCTCTCCATCTCCACCTTCTCCCTGTCCAAAACACACCACACACTTTTCAATCTGACAAACTATTTTGGGTGCCCTTTTTACCGTACCCTATTTACACCAATTCTAGACCAACGTGTCCAATTTGGTCGGAATTGAGGAACTGACGCTGCCTCACCGCGTGTAAATCACACTCATGTTGTTGTCAGTGCTGTTGCATTCCCAAATCTGATTGGTCGGCCTAGTTTTCTAATGTCTATAGTAAAGATTCAAGGTTCGTATGAGGTTTGTTTGAATGCACTTGTTCTAATACTCTGTTTACGATGTTTTCTATAGTGACATATTCCAAGGTGAGGAGATAACCATCAGAGATAAAACAGAAAACCTTCAGGTTAAAGACGAGATGGTGAACGGAAAAGGACTTTTCATGCTTAGATAAATAGGTAAACATATGTGTCATTCTTTAATAAATAAAACTGCAATTGATAGCTAAATCCTGTTGTATAATGGGAATAAAACACTTCTGACACTCACAAGTGTTTTATGGTTTGCTTTTTATAGCACATCATTGTTTAGTCTATTTAAAAACCACACTTTTTTCATTTCTACATTAATTTTTTTTTTTAATTAATAAAAAAAAAAGTCTAGCATGCACATCCTAATGGGTAACATTTACAAATGTTTTCTCACTTCAGTGGTTAGGAAGTTGCGATGCTTTCCAATGATAGGTTTACACGAAACGTGCCAAAAAAGCAGACTCTGCGGAAAAAAAAAAAAACACCCATTTGCTTTCATCTTCAGTGCTCACCGTTTCCTCTGACAGAACTCTGGCGTATTTCTTGCCCATCTTCTTGCGCATGGTCATTGAGATGGCTTTCATCTTCTTCCCTAACCCCCCTTTGATATGATCTCCTTCAGCTGATTCACCATCAGCACCCTGATGTTGATGTCCCTGTCATTAAAAAAAAAAAAAAAAAAAGAGTAAAGTTATAAGACGACATGTGAGATGAAACTACAGTCCTGAACAAATTGTTATGATGTATATGATGATGATGATGATGATGATGATGGTGATTATTATTATTATTATTATTATTATTTCTTTACATCTTCATGTCTGTAAGCAGCAATGGAGATAGAAGTATTTACCAAAGAGGTTTCATGTTCCTCCGGCTTGGGCTGGTTTTTGGACGTGTCGAACCTGCCAAAGCTGTAAGAGCGCTGATAAACACAGAAGGGAAACGTAAGACGATTGCATGACTGCAGCAGAATTTGTGAAATTAACTTGTGTCGTAATTCTTCTGTGATAATCCAGAAAGCATGAACAGCGAAGGTAACAAAGTGTGTTACATCCCATTTTTATTAAGATTTGTATTATTTTTTATGAGATTACGACTCAAGATGACTGATGAAAATCACCGATGTTTACATTTCTGTCTTTATTTTTTCAAGCCTGGTTATTTATTTATTTATTTATTTATTTTGGTGGACGGGAGCCTTGTTAAAAAAAAATCAAACAAACAAAAAAAAACAGAGAGAGAGTACAGTAGATATATACTTTTAGATTTTTGGACATTTTTTTTTCTAAGCTGGTCTGTTTTTTGAAAAGAAAAAAAAATAAAATTTTCTCTACAATCCTTAGTACTTAGTTTTACAGTTTTCATTATTTGCCATTTATGTTGTAGCTTTTTAAAAGAGGTCGTCTCAAATCATTAACCATCCACCTCACATTTGGAACAATATTGCAACAGAACTTTTGCACAATTCCATTCGCAACGGTCTTACAACATTATAATGTATGCAGCTCATTATCCCTGACACACTATTATTTATACAATGAATCTTCATTTTTACCTTTGGCTTACTCCTTGGTTTCTCTGAGGCATTTGAAGGTCTCCTCTGAAGCATGACTTTCAAAGATGTGTTATTTGTCTTTAGAAGCAAAATTTCCTATGCATGACCAAACACACACCACACCACACACACTCACACTTCTCTAGCACTCTCTGTACACACACACGCACACACACACACACACACACGCTCACGCATACGGGGCCGAGCCCGCACTTCCTCGTCTGTACACAGGATGTGTTGTTGTGTGGCACTTACATCTGGTCATAGAGCTGAGCTTCAGGAGAAAAGCCACAGTATAGAGAGTAAGAGACATGCAAGAGATGATCGCTATGTAAATGTGATGGTTACTGCAAGTGTGTTTCAGGAACCATTTTTTCACACAGGTCATGCACAGGAAAAAGGTTGACTAAAAGTACATCTGTTTTGTTGCATCACTCTAACCGATAGCATCGAAGTCTGCCTTTAGCCTGCATTTAATCATTGAGCCTACATTTAATCTAAACACATTCACTGCACTAGCGACCTTATCTTCTGGAGCATCACTGTTTTGATGCTTTTTTACAACCTGGTTCATATCTTAATATCTCTCATGTTTTTGCACAGAGGGCACGATTAAAGTACAGCTGTTAGCAAGTGAAAACTGGTCAGGTCTGACTAGCATAATGAAAATGCAAAAACTGCTCGTCATTTATTTATTTGTTTATTTATTTATTTCAAAATTGGTCATGTTAGCATGGCTAGATGACTCACTATGGTGTTGGTCATGTCCAGGTCAGTGAATGATCGGATGACCCTCAGGGGTGGGTACTCCATCGTGAGGCAGTCCAAATCATGGAACAATTCCTCGTAGCAGTGCCGATCGCTTCCTCGGGGCAGAGTGAAGTTAACGCTGTATAGCCTTGGATCGGCTGTGGGTCTGTGGCAGGTGTGATAGGAGGATTCCCAGACTGAACAGGTGTCCATGGAGCCCCAGTGGTGGTGCAAATGTCCAGGGCTCCACAGTCTTTCCACTTCTGTTATATCCTTCTCATTACCTGGTTCAGACTGCTGGTTAGACTCTTTCTTGAGCTTCTTCTCAGACTTTTTAGAGAGTCCTATGCAGGTTATGACTGTGACATCTTTACACAGAGACATATGGAATAGTTTATACCAGATTTTCATCAACATAAGGTCTGATTTCATGCCATATACTATGTTTTGACACTTGACATAATAATAGGCCTTACCACTAATGCCTGGATGATTTCTGCTCTCCTCGACACTGCTCGTCACTAGCTGGTGGAGCTTCTGAAGAGTTCCATGTGCCTTGTCTTCTCTATCCTGCAGGCCAGAGGGAAGGTCAGTACTGCAGTAGTATTTAAGTATCAGTAAATATTTAACTCAGTTCACGCAGACTAATTTTTATTAGTTTCTGTAGACATGCTCATGTCTTCTTTGTCTTTCGCCTATTCCCTTTCAGGGGTCACCACAGCGAATCATCTGCCTCCATCTAACTCTATCCTCTGTATCCTCTTCCCTCACCCCAACTAACTTCATGTCCTCTCTCACTGCATCCATAAAAACTCCTCTTTGGTCTTCCTCTAGACTTCCTGCCTGGCAGTTCCAACCTCAGCATCCTTCTCACAATCTCTCCTCTGAACACGTCCAAACCACCTCAATCTGGCCTCTCTGACTTTATCTGCAAAACATCTAACATGGGTCGTCCCTCTGATGAACTCATCCTTGACTCATTGTAGACATGCTCCTGTAGGCTTGTAGGGATGTATTGAAGATATTGTAGCAATGCTGCCAATTTATTGATTTCTGGCTTATACAGGTTGAGCTATCAGGTCCAGTTTACTCACCATCAGTGTGTAAAGTATAACTGAGTTGTTCTTGCATGGGCTAATGTTCCCAAGGACCACTAGTGATGACTGATCAACATTCTTCCCCGCCATCAATCAGTGATCACCAGTGTTCCTGACAATCAATCACTAATAGTTGGGGTCCCCCACAACCAATCACTAATCACTGTGGTTCCCTACAGCCAACTATGAATTATTATCGTTTCCCACAGCCAATCACTAATCACCATTGTTCTCCACCACTAAACATTGATCACCATTAGTAAATAATGTGGAATACCTGTTTCCATCAAATATTCAAATTGGTAACGTAAACTGGTAACTTTATGATTACGTACTTTCCCTGAAACTGAAAAGTTTTGGTAACACTCGTGTCGCTGTGTTTCGCTGTTTCCTAATCAGAGGAAGATAAAACAATAACTATTTTGAAATTACTGGTTAACATGTGGTTTGAGGCGCTTGTTTAAAGTAGAACTTATGAGATGAATTGGTTCATATTTCTTCTTAAACTCGAATGGCTAAGTTACTCATCAGAAAGTCCTCAGATACTGTCATCATTAATGGCTAAAAAATAAACGGACAGGAAATATGTAAATAGTTTCGCGATTATATTGGCTGTGAGTTTATAGGTACTGGCTTAATTACTCTAGACACGGATAGCCAGTTTGGATGCTTTGTGTTTGTTTCTGATTTTGCGCTGCGTTTTAAAGAAGCAGTAAAAAATCTTGGCACCCAAATCCCTGCCCATTTGCAGCAATCTGCAAATGCAAATGCGGACTGATTGGCCCCTTGTGCCACATAAAAACCTATTTGTAATGGACTTCATTGGGCATGTTAGAGTGGGTAGTGGGCTGCCTTCCAGCTCCTGGCTTCATGACCATGCCTGGCACGTGTCGGAAAGATTAAACAGGCCATTCACGGCAATCTGTTCTGCATTACTAATAATAATCAGTTGTGCTAAGAGATTGTACTGCATCAGGGCACACCAGAGACATAGCTAGGCAGCGATTTCAGGTTCGAACCTCCATAAAATATGTTTCAAAATGCTTATTAATGGATGACCAGTAAATTCGCATGAATTTTAAATAAAGTTTTTTTTCTTCTTCAGTAATTGTGCAAAGGTCAATGAAACAATTACAATTCCATCCCATATGTAAAATTAGTGAGAAAAAAAAAGTCCATTTGTAATGCTGTGAAATGAATAGATGTATTTAAGTTGCTTGTCAATTTAGTGAATTTGGTGAATGGATTCAGTTTTGTGAAACGGTTTTGCTTTACGGCTCTGCTAAGCAGAGGAGACTTGTCTGACACTGAAGACGGAGGAATCCCACTCCAGACAATCAGAGACATTAAGCATTTTAAGATTGTAATCACCACTGTATGACACGTCTGCTAATCGACCCTCTCATTTGTCTCATCTTTGACAGACTCCTATTGTTAACACGACCCATAAAGAGTGTCCACGATTCGATGCAGTGATTTGCATGGAGGCCTTTTTAAGACTGACGCAGACCGTGTGCGGGAAGGGGTGGGCTTGTGGTTTTCTCATGAACGTCAGCGTGTCTCTGAAAACAGCGTTTCATTTCTGTTTAAAACCTTTTTTTAAACATCAATCAGCCAGATAAAGATTCAGAGATGATTCAGCTGACACTGGGATTTGCAGATATACCTGAACATCATAATCCCTGTCAGTTCCCTCAGTTCTTTCTTCTCGAGCCAAGGGATTCATCATGTAAGGATCTTCACTATCTACTCGGAATAAAGAGATTATACATAATCGGTTGGAGAGAGATCACAAGCTACCATGCATGCAAAATACATGTGCAAACACGCAAACAGCATGGTCTTATAATTGCAAGAATAGTGGTATCAGGTGGACTCTTGGATCCATTTTGTCATTTTTCATTAGTGTCATTAGTTCTGCGTTAGCATAATGAGGAATTAAGGTTCACGGCTTGTACGCGTGCCCACAAAAATCCTGCTGTATCACTTACATTGGGCTTGGTGATGAATTAGATCATCTCTCTTCCCAGGGCATGGACAGTAGACATTACCGGATGCTGTTCTGTCTGTAAATAAGACCGGAGACCAAAATAGTCATTATGTTGGTAAAAGCCGTAATGTGTGAAATAAATCAAGCGCCAGGAACTGAGGCAGCCAAGTGGGGTACGGGGAGGACAGCCATTTGTGCCATTTGGGAGAGTGGGCTTAATTTGGAAGGCCAAAATTAGAGTGATAAAGGACCGATGGATCAGGGGGAAACTCATGTAACTAAAGTCAAGGCTTCAGAGAATGCGCTTTCAACTTTTAATTAAAAATGGCAGAGTGCAGAGTGATTAAAAGGCGAATCTGACATACCAGTCATGCGTGTTAACTCTGATGTGCGCGATCTGTCATATAAAACACAAAAGATGTGTTAGACACAATAAAGGCCTATTGTTACAGCTTATTTGAAATAACAAAAGAGCACAAGAAAGTTAATTATATTATCATTACAAGCAGCCAAGTGGAATGGGATAATTTATTATTATTATTTTTTTTAAATGACGCAGCAGGAAAGCACTATTCTTATTCCTGAGAAGTTTAGAAGAAGTTGGGAGTCCGAGAGAGCAAAATTGGCTGTGCTTTCTGGGTGGGAGGGGCGCGCTCCCATGTCAATCACAGCGACTCCAGGCAATCACGGGCATCTTTGACCTCATGCATGCGGAAGGAAATAGAGAAGAGATCATGCAGATAGCAACGACCCTTTGTCGTCTGGTAAACAAGAGCTAGCTTGTGGGCGGAGCTTGGGAAATTTCATCAGAGCATCAAGTACTGTATTGATTGCTTTTTCAGAAAAAGATGTTGAGGTGAGCAGCTGGAAATTAAGCTGTTGACCTCCATTGCATAGCAGTTTTTAAGGTAACTTTGAAATAGTGTCATGTATCAACGTGGAACATATGGAAAAATGTGCTATACTTTCATAATACAGTCACATGTTTCAAAATATAAAGCATAAATATAGATTCATAACGAGGTATTGGTGAAAAACTGTATGGTAATGCAGAGAGAGAGAGAGAGAGAGTTGAAAGTGATTCTCCTGGCAAGGCCGCTTGTGTTGAAAAAGCCCCAGAATATCGCTACAGTTCCGTCAGTGTCTCAAACAGTTGACTTTGACCTTGTTCCGGCAGATTACGAGATTTAATCTCGACCGTTAATCCAGTGCTTTCATTCTCTCCTTTCCAAAATAATGAATCAGGGGGAAAAAATCAGCCTCTATTATGGCTCCAGGAAAGTGTTTTGGGGCGGCCTGGGAAATAATGATGTACAGTAATTTTACTTAGGTTACACACCTAAACACACACAGGTTGAAAGCCTCCACTTAGACAACTGGTTTAAATCTTTTAAGTCTTGCTCCCTGTCACTTACTTTCTCTTTGCTTTCTTCAAATCCATCTTTCGCTGTGTGGCGCGAGTCTGGAGAAGTCATCAAAAGTCAAGAATTACTTTATTCATGCTTATGAATATTTTCAGTAAATGATTTAATGTTGACAAAATTCTTTTAACATCGAAAAAGCAGGATTTTTGTAAATTGTGTATGTATGTTTTTTATTAACATTTTAATTTATTTTTTAAAGATTCAGATTTAAACTTAATGGAATCTCCTGATACCCATTAATTCATTATTAAATGATTAAATTAGTAAACTTGTAAACATAACTTACTTGTAAATATATAAATTGTCAAAAGTATTGTATATCAATTTTTCTATTTTAATGATATATGCATGATATCCCGTGAAGGGCTGTTACTTATGCCGACGAGTTGTGCTGCCTTGTCAAAATATGCTACCGTGCAGTAAGTGACAAGCAAAAGTGTTACATGTAAAAGTCAAAAAGCGAGTGTGCGCATGCAAATATTCATGAGTTTGAAAGCCAATACTCAACGATGAAGTGCAATTTCGAAGGTAAAATGTTTTAAGTAGCATGTTTTGAGCGTAGGTAGCACGTTCTGACAGAACACAGGATGCACCATTTTACATTTCATTCCTAATTCGCAAACTGTTGAGGTGATACACTGAGCGAATTGTTCCAGGATTTGGTCATTTTCCTGATGAATGCGTGACAGATTAATGATGCCTTGTCCAGATGGTGGACACTTATTCTGATTAATGTCCTCTCATCCGAACAAGGAGCGCTCGAACGTGACTCAGTCACGCACGGAACCATGCTCAGGAATGCACATGTGGACTGAGATGATTAATCCATTTTGTGCTTGTTTTTGTTTGGTTTGTAAAGATGGGAAGAGCTCACCGGAGACATGCAGGGCTCTGAAGTGCGGTGGAGTGCTGGAGCAGGGCTCGTCTGAGGAGCCTCGTACAGGCTGTCTGTAGATCCCTCCTTGAAAAAAAGAAAAGAAAAAGAAAAAGGGACAGCTTATTCAAAGATGAAATAAATATGAGACATTTGTGTAAACTATATGGCGGTATGGTGGCTTAGTGGTTATCACTGCCGCCCTGCACTTCCAGATTCCCGCCTCGGGTCGGTCTGTGTGCATGAAGTTTGCATGTTCTCGCTGTGATTTGTGGGTTTCCTCCAGGTTCCTCCTACATTCCAAAGACACAGGTTATGCTAAACTAGCCGGTGTGTGAATGAAGATGTATGTGCGAGTGCCCCGTGATGGATCGGCACCCCATCCAGGGTGGCCCCCACGTCTTGCCTTAAGTCTCCTGGGATAAGCTCCAGGCCCCCGTCACTCTGTATACAGGATAAAGTGGTATAGACGATGAGTGTCTATGAATTATATATGCGTTTGCTTTTTTAATGTCAGTTTTTTTCAGTATTATATATATATTTTTTCTCAGTATCCAGCTCGTACATTGTGTTATGATAATGAATGAGACATTTAGCTGCTTAAGTTTCTTACGAGCCTGCAATGGCATCCTCTCACTATTCTTAGCATTTTTTTTTCAAACTGCATGTCTAAAGATTTTTTCTTTTCTTTTCTTTTCTTTTCTTTTATTTTATTTTTTTTTTATCGCTTTTGATAGCAGAATCACTTTTAGTGCTTGGCACGCCCCTTTCATCTGCCTCTGATGTTTACGCGATGTGACGCCAAACCATGTTCTCAGGAAGAAAGTGACTCAGCTTTCAGCTTTCCTCTGTGCCCTGTGACATCTTTTCATCTTTTTTGCTAAATAACGACATGTCACACTGCGTCAGGAACCGTATCAGCATCTCGGCTCGAGAGACCGATGATCGCAGTGAAGCTCCAGCCGCCTCCGAACCCTCCTAAGTATTGTCAGTATCCGTCATCCCTCAGACACTGTTTACTGCGCCCAGTTTCCGTTTCTTCTTCTTCTTCTTCTTCTTCTTCTTCAGTTTTTCACACCTCTGTGCAGTATGTGTCACATGTCTGCGGGTGAGAAAGTTATCATGCGCGTTATCAAATTTTGTGGCATCGTCCTCGGTTCTAAACACATGGTGGTGTGGAGATTAGCTGTATAGAACCGCTAGATCATTTTAGAACGATTAAATGATTTCGACCACCTGGAGAATCTGTACATACACTACTGTACCAGACCAAACCAGAACAAGACACGACATTCCCCTCATGCTGCATAAGAAGAGCCATTTCAGTTAAGTTAAATGTTCTTACCAGACTGAAGCAGAACAGGTTCATTTCGACAGGTGCAGCTTGTCCCTTCTCTTCTTCCTCGACCCGGGAGAGACGGGCAGCGCACACACGAGCTCCCAGAGAGAAGCTGTCCGAGGCTCTGCGGCTTAACGGGAAGCTGAAAATCCCTTCTATAATCCAATACACGAGGTAGAAACCTATTGTGCAGAAGAGAGAAAGAGTCAAAATAATGGCACCCTCTACTAGAGATGCACATGTTTACATTTTTGATTACTGAGGGGAATCTCCCGGAATCACTCCCCATTAGTGATTCTTTCATGGCTGGACACAAGATTATTCAAAGTGGTTCAGTAACTGTATTCTAGCTTAGACGGTCAGGGGTTCAAGCCCCCAGCATTCTATCACTTTAAACTGTCCAATCATATTTTAACTGTATTCTAGCTTAGACGGTCAGGGGTTCAAGCCCCCAGCATTGCCACGCTGCCACTGTTGTACCCTTGAGCAAGGCCCTTAACCCATCTCCGCTAGAGGGCGCTGTATCCTGGATTTCCCCTGCGATCTGACCCCAGCTAGGCGGAAAAAAAAAAATCATGCTGTAAGTTACATTTAACAAATAATTGAATCTTAACTTTGCTGAACCTCTGGACTACACGCTTGGCCTCGCAACGACAAAACACGAGCTCTCGTCTCTAACTGTACACGATGTGATCATCTCGGTTATAAAGTGACAAAAAAACCCTGATAGAATCCCCGACCTGAGACGCTCACATCGGCTCCACACACACACACACACACACACACACACACACACACACACACACACACACACACACACACACACACACACACTTCCAAATCAGTGAGTGCATCTCAGGAGCGCTGTTCAATCCATCATCCGAAAATGGAAAGAGTCAGCACTGTACTATACTGAGAACGAACTACGGAACAGCCCAAACTATGTCGGCTACAGTTCCAGTCAAAAGTTTGGACACCTTCTAATTCTAACTTCATGGTCGTTCACGATTTTTATTTCTTTCTACACTGTAAAACAATGCTGACAATGCACAATACTGCAGGTTGACTCCTAAACCAGCACCTCGGTGTGTGTACGTACATTAGTGCACATGTCTGTTTTGGCTTTAAGACTGATCTCAGGCCTCTTGACCTATATTTTCCGATGGCTTCAGTGCAACATGGGTGACGCACAACAAGGCTTCCTTTAATCGCTCTCTCTCACTTGCTCATCCTGGATTAAACTCAGGCTAAAAAAAGTTATTTGGCGGCGGGGGGGGGGGGGGGGGGGTATATAGTGAAGACAGTAGGTGACCTCATGACTGGACGGAAAGTGTTGACAGGAGATCTGTGCTGAATTATTGTAACATATTACTTAATTGTAAAGTTTCCTGTATTCATTTATCATTATATTGTCAGTCATTGAAAACAGTTTTCTGATACAGTGCCTTGCCAAAGCATTCATCTCCTTTCAACTTTTCCACGTTCTGTACAATGACGTAATTGCGTAAATGTATTTTATTGGGATTTTATGCGACAGACCAACACAAAGTGACACATCATTGTGAAGCGAAAAGAAAATGATAAAAGGTTTCCAAAATGTTTTACAAATAAAAGTGCATTTCTATTCACCCCATTTACTCCCCCCAAACTATAATCCAGTAGAACCAATCGCCTTCAGAAGTCACCTAATCAGTAAATAGAGTCATTTAATCTCATTATACCGTAAATACAGCTGTTCTGTGAAGCCCTCAGAGGTTTGTTCGAGAACATTAGTGAACAAACAGCATCATGGAGCCCAAGGAACACGCCAGACAGGTCAGAGATAAAGTTGTGGAGAAGTTTAAAGCAGGGTGAGGTTATTAAAAAAACAAAAAAAAAAAACAATACCCCAAGCTTAGAACATCTCACGGAGCGTTGTTCAATCCATCATCCGCAAATGGAATGAGTACGGCACAACCGCAAACCTACCAAGACATGGCCGTCCACCTGAACTGACAGTCCGGGCGAGGAGAGCATTGATCAGAGAAGCACCCAAGAGGCCCATGGCAGAGTAACTCTGGAGGAGCTGCAGCAACTATTAGTCGTACACTCCCAAATCTGGTGGCAAAAGGAAAGCCATAGTTGAAAGAAAGCCATAAGAAGTCGTTTGTGGTTGCAACGGGACAAAATGTACAGTAGAAAAGTTCAAGGGGTGTGAATACTTTTGCAAAGCACGGTAACATTAGGACAGAGGAGTCTGGTTAAGAAAAGCTATTGCATTAATAAATCAAAATTGCAATCATTAATAGATTGTTGCGTCGTCCAGCCGGGCTCTTAGCGACGTGGTCTTGCAGCGACTCAGCGTGTGGTGTGTGATTGTGATAAGAGAAGCAAGTGACAAATAACAAGCTGCCAAAATGATTCTCTTTACTGTCTAGCTCTAGTTGTCGACTTTGTCCAGCCGGGACTTTGTCTTCAGTTTGCCGTATGCAGGCTGTGAGACTCTCATCAGGTTTTCGGACACCTCCTTTTTTCTGGTTCTGTTTTTAGAACAGAAACAAGAACAGCTGTATATTCATTCGGCATCCTCGTGCTTTCTGTATCGATCTGCGTATCAGCTTCTGCACGGTTTCAGCCTCGCTCTGCTCTTCTGTCACTCAGAAAGAGAATAAACAGCACCTAGCCATTGTCCTGATGGACGGGGAAAATAATCTCTCTCTATTTTTTTCCTCTGTCTGTCTCTCCTTTTCCCTTTCTGTGTCTGTCAGGATTATTGAGGTAGATTTGAATAATAATTTCGTTATTGTAAGCCCGTGGCGGTACATGCAAATCCACAGAGCGAGAGAGAGAGAGAGAGAGAGAGAGAGAGAGTTGTGGAAAATCAGTGCACTTCACAATTCAGGAACAAACCAAAACAACAAGTTTTGTAGGCTGAAGGTTGTGAGTTTGAGGCACTTACTCACTGTTTCCTTGCACCTCCAGGGTCTGGGTTCGATTCCCTCATCGGGTCTGTGTGCATGAAGCTTGCATGTTCTCCCTGAGCTTGGTGGGTCTCCTCCGGGTTCTCCGGGTTTTCATGCAGATTAGGCTAATTGACGTTCCCAAATTGCACGTAGTGTGTGAATGAGCCTGGTGAATGTTGACTGGAGGTCCTACCATGGGTGTACAAATGGGAACAAATACAATGGCCAGTACAGTCTCTAGTTGGACTACAGAGGTTCCTGGATGGATGGATGGATGGATGGATGGATGGATGGATGGATGGATGGATGGATGGATGGATTTCTCACTTCTAGATCACTTTGTCAAATGTCTGTGTATAAATATTGAAATTATGAGGTAAGATGTAAAGCATATGACACAGTGTGATGTGATGACTGTTAAAACACAGAAAAAAATATGTAATTATCCCATTTAGTGTTTGGTCTCTCGCCAGCCATGCAAAAGGCCCGGGTTCGATTCCCAGCCAGTTCCCAAACCCCAGTCACCGGATGCCTCGTTGTTGGTCCCGAATAAAATGAAAGGGTTGCGCAAGGAAGGGCATCTGGCATAAAGCCTGTGCCACGGCGTTGTGCAGATCGGATGGTTCACGACGGCCTTCCCTCAACGGGAGCAGCCGATAAAATCCAACAACATAGTCAAGACGATCTGCTGAAATTTAAACCGATCATTAGAATGGGGGGAGAAAGGTGGTGTGGTTGTTGGTGCCAGATGGGCTGGTCTGAGTTTTTTCTCAAAGTGCTGAACTACTGAAAATTTCACAAACAATCATGTCTAGTATTTACAGGAAATGGTCTAAAAATGAGAAAATATCCCGTGAGGGGAAGTCCATTGGGTGAAAATGTCTTGTTGATGCCAGAAGAATGAGCTGAGATAAAGTCATCAGAAGAGGTGTGTCGAAGAGCATCTCTAAAAGCATGACACGTCAAGCCTTGAAACAGCAGCAGAACACCACACCAGGTGCCGCTCCTGTACACTTCACATGGGCTCACCAGAACCTGACAACAGAAAGAAGGGAAAACATTGCCTGGTCTGATGGGTTTTGATTTCTGCTGCAGCATTCGGATGGTTGGATCAAAATTTGGCGTAAACAACATGAAAGCATGGATCCATCTGGCCTCGTATCAGGCTGATATAAGGTGGGACGGGAGACTCGCATGATGGATGTGCACCTGACAAACCTGCAGAAACTGCCTGAGGCTATCATGGACCAAAGCCTTGGAATGTTTCCAGCACCTTGTAGAATCAAAGCCGTTCTGAAGGCGGAAAAAGGCAGTCCAAGGTGGACCTAGTGGTGTAAAGTGGCCAGTGAGTGTATACGCCTCATAAAGCTACTACATAAAGGTTGAGTAAAAAGTCTACTGAAAAATAGAGCACACAGTTGATGCAGAACTGAAACCTACTGTACATAAAACAGAACATTTGTTTAGGTTTTACTTTTTGTTATCCTTCCATGGACGTCAGTACTTTCAGTTATTCTTAAGGAAACCTTTTTGTAGAATTGAATTGATCATTTTGAATCAAATTCCTCCCTCTTTGAAGTCATGATCACTTATTCTGGAAATTTCTTTCCGTTTTCCACTCCTTCGCTCTTATTTGATTAGGCTGTCTACGGTGGTCTCTCACTAATGGACACTTTCTAATCACATCAAGTAGCCCTAATGACTTTTTCATCCATGATACAGGTTCTATTTAATTTCTCCACATGATGGCGCTGCTGTCCCTGCCCAGGTCTTCCAGTGCCCATGTGGCTTAAAATAATACTAGACTCAGAATAAAGGTAGCCACCAAGTCCTGATGATGATGATGATGATGATGATGATGATCACAGGTTCTCCCTCATTCAGTCATTTCCTATTCATAAACGCTTTTGTTTCTCATCTTCGCCCCTTTTCAAATGCAAATCATAAGATATTTGCATGGAGTGAGATTTAAATTAGACTTCCTGCTGATTTCTAACGCAGTTAAAGACGGCGCGAGGAGGAGAAAAACGACCTCGGGTGCAAAGTGTCCGGAGAGGTCAAAGAGAGCGTGGAGGGGGAAGAGAAGGGAAAAAAGTGGAAGAAGAAGTAGTAGGAGAAGAAGAAAGACCCTGAGGATGATCTATGAGAGCTGCAATAAAGCTCCAAATCCACCGGTGATGTGGATGGGCTGGGCGTCATTGATTTTTCCGTGCCCTTGTTCAGTTATTCGTAAATTGTTGGGAGCTGCTGGCCTTCGCTTTTCACATCAGAGCACAGCCTTGAGTTGGAACACAGCCGGGTAAAGTGATGTGGCCCAAAAGTGACGGCATTTAGGGATCGTCAGTGATATATCGCCGTTTTTTAAAAAAAATTTACGTGTCTATACTGGATGTATTAACGGAAATGGATAGATTACACAGACATGATAATAGATAATATGGATTATATGAATAGACTAATTATTTTATTAATCTTGGATTAGACAATTTTTTTTAAATAATTTAACCATGTGCAAAGGTTTTACCTGTACATTGGTCAGAACTCACTCTTTCACTAATCTCTTTATGTGTAACGAAACTTTTCTTTAAATCCTTTCTCAGGTTTTAGTCTGAAGTTAAACCTGCGCCATAAATCGACTCGAGTGGAAGTAAAGTTATGAGCAGTTTTGTACCAGGTCACAAATCACAGTAAACCACAGCGTACTGCGCATGCGTCCAACCGTGGGCGCGTCTTAATTCGACCGCTGGACAGAATTTATGAACAGTTATGTGCCGGATTTAATAATCTACTTACTAATGCGCTACTGTCTCAATGTGAACAAACACGTGCACCAATAGATATTAATTAGAAAAGATAAATTAGTTCATATTTTCACTTCGGCTGAAATAACAGCGCTGAAGTGGTCTAAGTGAATTAAGTTTTAAAACTAAACTTCATCTTTATCTGATCTACTTTTTCCATTTCTCATCTGTGATTCACTCTCCGATTACCGAACAGGGAGTGTATTTGTCTGACCTTATTAATTCTGTGTGTTAATAAGTTAGACAGAGAGTTTTGCCGTACAGACAGACGTGTACGTAGGCTTCAACCTGAAATAATAATAATAATAATAATAATAATAATAATAATAATAATAATAATATCACTGATTACATTAAAGATCATCAGATTATTTTTAGCTTTTACCTTTTTACTATAAAAAAAAAAAAAACCCAAAACTTGTAACTCTGTCTGATATTTATCAGAATAAAGGTATGACTAAGTGAACGTTGTACGGTACCTCGCTCACATGCATATTATTTCACATGAGCTTTCTCAATCGCTGGCGTAGGGGTCAGACCTCAGAGACGAGTCTCACTGATGATGAGTCTGCATCCTCTCAGAGTCTCCAGTCTGGGCTAAAACAAAATCAGCTCCATGCCTTCTTTTCTGTTTCGTCATTCGGTGGTGCTGTTGCATCCCGTTTCCCTAAAATCCAAACGCTGAAAGGCAGCCTGACCTACTAGTACATTTATCCCAACCAGCAGTGATAATACGTATATCGCACATGTGATTGGAAACGAAATGCTGGCAAATCTTCCGGTACAAAAAGGGCTGCTGGTTATACAAACGTTAAACAACAAACATTAAGGGTTAACAGTTCCAATCGAACCCCTGCCTCGGAGCTTCTGATCTGCTTCATGTTTACGCGGGCCATGACTACGCAAGTTCAGGTTTCACACACGGACAGCGCCCGGCTTTTGATCCGCCCCCGTGTCACGAAGAGATGCACGAGCGGACATGATTTGAGCCGTCGTTTATGTGCCGGGCTCCCATCTATCCATCACCGATATCTCAGAGAAACAACATCATATGTCATAACTCGGCGCGATCGGGAAGTGCCGTTTCTTTCACGGGAGTGTGAAGAAGGCCAGGAACCTGATAACCTCAAGACAGGCCAGCAACAGAAAAAGGATTGAGTGATATTTTTCTCTCTCCTACCCCTCCACCCCAGGCTGCTCACATGCCGGGGTTGACCTCTGACCCCTGGGTGTGCTCGGAATCTGAACCTGGAGGGTCGTGACCCGGTGCCTTCCGAGGCGACCCCCTGAACCCCTGATGCCCTTCAGTCAAAAAGTGAAACAGTTCGGGCGACCTCTCGTTGGCCCGCTCCAGCAAAGGTATGCGAGCGCGCTGACCCCAGGCGACCTTTCATTAGCTCTTCCTTTTATCGCCGTGCCTCCTGCACCCAGCTGCCTCGTCAGCACATCGCAGACAGGAAGAGAGAGGGAGAGAGGGAGAGGTGTGGGTTTGAGCAAACACACTCCTGCTGCTATACTTCAGACTTTTGTGGTTTCGTCGCTTATCCTCGGTGTTTATCTAACACCGGAAACTCTGTGGTTTCGCAAAACACGTTCTAAAGTGGAAATATTCAAGAACAAGTATAAACTTCTTTTTTTTTTATTGCCGGTAACTACGAGCGTAAGATTTATTTTCATTTAATTAGCAGATGCTTTTATTGAAGTTTACCTACGGTATAATTGCCTGTTTTATTTTGTTTGTTTGTTTGTTTGTTTGCTTGTTTTTTTTTTTGTTCTACCGTATCGAAAAACTAAATCCCTTTACGATTAAGGTTTTAATTTGAATTAAAATGGGTGCTGTACTGTAAGTTGAAAAAGAGGGCCTCCATGGATCAGACTCATTTGTCCAGGACATCCTATGGACGCTCGGTCCGGTTGGGATTTGGAGACTGGAACAACAACCTTGAACCCGATACACGGCTGTTTCTGTGGGATCGGACCGGACAGGCCGGCCTTTAGTTTCCAGATGCATGGGTGAGCCATGGGTGCCCGATGAGATCCAAATCACCTTGTGGTGGTGTTAATGTTATATCGTAGTATAGTGTATAGGAATATTAAGCCTATTTCTAAACATTTGATGTTTAAACTTTAAACTTTGAACAAGTAATTTGAAAGCATTTGTATTTAAAAGAAGCAATAATTATTTATCATTATCACTCACTCATCGTCTATACCACTTTATCCTGGATCTCTAGGGCACGAGGGAGGGGACACACACACACACACACACACACACACACACACACACACACACACACACACACACACACACACACACACACACATTAGTCTAATCTGCATGTCTTTGGACTGTGGGAGGAGACCGGAGGACCCGGAGGAAACCCACCAAGCACAGGGAGAACATGCAAACTGCACACACACAGACCCCGAGTCAGGAGTCGAACACTCGCCTTTCTGGAACAGTTCTTGCAAGTACAGTGTTGTGTCGAGTGCATTTGTAAAAACCCATCAAGCACCATGATGAAACTGTCTCTCATGAAGACCTTCACAGGAAAACAAGGGCAAAACTTAACTCTGCTGCAGAGGAGAAGTTCATTTAGAGTTCATTTAGAGCCGTTATGAAGCTTTACAGAGCAGAAGTAGCAAATACATCTCAGCATCAGCTGTCCAGAGGAGGTTATTGTGTAATTTGGATAAACGCCTTCAGTATTGTTTTACAGTGTAGAGAGAAATAAACCAACAGGAACAACCATGGAGTTAGAAAGTGTATATACAGTATATGGGCATTTCTATTCATTCCAAACTTCATTTTTTGTTATTCTACTAGCATATTTATTTGTAAAATATAAATGATTAAAATCAGCAAAGTTTAAAATGAGTTAAAGTGGCTTTTTATGTGAATCAGTAAAAAAAAAAATCTAATCAAATTTGATTTGTTTGACTCTTAACGCGGTTTTAAGTTAATTTCAAAATGGTAAAAACTATTATATATATAAAATTATTAAAATTTCAATCAATAAGATAACTATTGAATATACAGTACAGACCAAAAGTTTGGACACCCCTTCTCATTCAAAGAGTTTTCTTTCTTGTGTTCTTTATTGTGTTCTTTAGCCCAAACGCGTCTCTTCTGCTTGTTGCCTGTCCTTAGCAGTGGTTTCCTAGCAGATCTTCTACCATGAAGGCCTGATTCACACAGTCTCCTCTTAACAGTTGTTCTAGAGACGTGTCTGCTGCTAGAACTCTGTGTGCCATTGACCTGCTCTCTGATCTGAGCTGCTGTTAACCTGCGATTTCTGAGGCTGGTGACTCGGATGAACTTATCCTCCGCAGCAGAGGCGACTCTCGGTCTTCCTTTCCTGGGCCGGTCCGCATGTGAGCCAGTTTCTTTGTAGCGCTTGATGGTTTTTGTGACTGCACTTGGGGACACTTTCAAAGTTTTCCCAATTTTTCAGACTGACTGAGCTTCATTTCTTAACGTAATGATGGCCGCTCGTTTTTCTTTACTTAGCTGCATTTTTCTTGCCATAATACAAATTCAACCTCTTTGAAAGAGCAGGTGTGTCCAAAATTTTGGTCTGTACTGTATATATATATATATATATTTTTTTTTTTCTAATGCAGATGTTTAAACCGTGCTGTAGCTTGTCAGTGTATCAGCTGGTCAGTACACTCGAGCCATACACACATCAGACACTACAGGTACGTCACACGATACGACACGAGCACGGAGTGGACATAAAGCAGGGGCCAGGTTTTAGATGGTCACCTGCAACTTGTATGCTCCATTTCATTTATGCCTTTTTCAAGGTTTTTTTTGGTATTTGTTTTATGCCCGTGTTGTGTTTCTTACGTTCGTGGAATAACAATGTGTTCTAACGGGGACGTGTGAGGTGCCACCTTCAGCTGATTCAGTTCAGTTCTGTACATTACTGTATGTATCGTCGCAGGTGGGGTTTGTACTTAATCCGGGTGAACATTTAAAGACGCTCCGGCCCACGGAAACCTTCTGCTCCTGCTTTTGGCTGAAAGGAACTCAATTGTTGTAGCTAATGCACTTCATGTGATGCATTCAGACTTGCTTTTCTGATCACCGCTGCTGTAAAAAGTGCTTATTTGACCTCCTGTCAGCTCGAACCAGTCTGGTCGTTCTGCTCTGACCTTTCTCATTAATAAAATCCCACAGGACTGAAACTCTCGAGACGGTTGTGTGTGAAAATCCCATTAGATTGAACCAGCTCGTCTGGCATCAACAATCATGCCATGGTCAAAGTCACTGAGATCAGGAACATTTTTCCCCTGTTCTTTATGGTTTGTTCGGCTGCCAGACGATTGGCTGATTAATAAGCGTCTGCATTAATAAGCAGATATAAACTGTCTATGAGATGAACGCGAAATCCAGATGACTGAGTCGATTCGTGATGAAATAATAACAATTGCATGTTGGAATTCTATCAGGGAGTAGGTTTGCTCAGCATTTGTGGACCAGAGATAAAGATTTACTGAATTGTTACACGGAAAAACCTCTTTCAAGATTTAAAAAAAAAAAAAAATTTATTGTAACTTTAACAAGAAGTTAACACGAAAATGTAAATGTGAAGTCTTGTCTAAAGTACATATTTGCTGCTTGTTTAACCCTAAGTGCTGGTTTGTTTGCTCAGGTTTATTCGTGTGTGTGTGTGTGTGTGTGTGTGTGTGTGTGTGTGTGTGTGTGTGTGTGTGTGTGTGTGTGTGTGTGTGTGTGTGTGTTGGCGATCATGCATGCACACACGTACACCCACCAGCTTTTTCCCACTGCCCCCTCCGTGATCTCTGACCCCTGATGACCTTACATCATGAGCCGGCCTTTCATTGCCAGTAGGCGGGAGACAGCGGGCATAATTACACACCAGGCGTGAGCAGGCGCTGTAAAACCGCTCATGCTTAATGATGACAAAGCACTTGTGGTGCTTGTTACCTTTTAATTGGGCCGGCTTTTGCGTGTTCTTGCTCTTTTTACAAGACGGCAGCGGCGCGACTGCCTCCGGGCTCCTGCTGCAATCGGCTTCTCGCTGCTCCGAGTCGAGTCTTGGTTTCTGAGCAGAGTTTAGTGGAGTGTACCGAACGTGCTGATTTAACACTTCTGTAAACACCTCTGGGTAAATACTGTTCACAAGAACCGGAGTTACAAAACTAATATAGCTAACAAGGTTAAGCAGGCTTGCTAAAAACAGCAATGTTTTATACATGAGGGGCGTTCGAGCCAAACCGGGACTTGTGATGAGATTCCTGGGGGATGAAGGTTTAAAACTGATTGACATTTAAGTACAGTACGGTGATGAAAGTCTTAGCCGCAGTAAAACATTAGAACGGTGCAAACGCTTTAATGTAGGCCCGTACGATCCCAATCCGAGGTGGCCCATGAACATTCAGCGACAGGAACGGCTGGTCATTGAAATTGACGGTTAACTTGTCAGAAGAGACAATAACTTGTCTGCGGGAACCGTTCATGTAATCATTCACGTTACAGGAACTCGGCTGGAAATCCCGGTACGGTCCTGACCTCGCTCCAAGCCATTTCCACACGTTTAGGTCATTAAAGGAGTTCCTGGGAGGCCGGTGTATCAGACGTGAAGCAGGCAGTCCGATCATGGCTCCGGTGTACTGAGATATCTTTCTACCTTGATGGTACCCGAGCACTGATGAAACCCTGGGGTAAGTGCATAAGTGTACAAGGAGATTATATAGAGAAATAAAGTGCGTTTTTACCCTCAGAACCGTGTGTTTTGTTATTCTGCACAATAAAACATCTGGTTAGTGGTTTCACAGCTGTACTGCATCTCATTTTCAATAACGCCGAATTGCGTAAAACTGATCAGGTTTGTGAATCACATTTTACTGTTAATCGACCATCTGAAATCCGGTCCTGGAGGACCACCTGCCCTGCACATTTTAGTACTTTCTCAGTTCCCAGCACACTTGATTTAACTAATCAGCCCTTTCCTTAATTGAAGTGTGTGTCTGTGCTAAACACTTGAAGGTGGTTTTCCAGGAAAGGAGTTGAGAACCACTGACCGAGACCATTTCCTACAAGTTTAAATGATACGATATGATATACGATACGATAGGAAACCGTATGATGATGATGATATGACGTTGTGTTTATGTGAAAAAGTCATCATCCAAGACAGCTGTCGTAATAAGTGACAAAGATCATCGATGCATCATCATGGTTTATACTGCGGAAAAACAAAAAACACACTGATGAGTTTCCTTTTAAAGCGTTTCGAAGTCATTTCTAATCTATATTTATATCGTATCATTTCCATTTTCACCATCGCTGTAGAGTAAGAGCTTAAAATAGCTGAAATCGAGAACGTATTCTTGTAAGGAAAATCCTTTCACGACCTAGTTCGGGCTCAGCAGGAGTTCCATTGTGCAGAAACGTTAAAAAACAGAGAGGAAATTTCCCCAGGGACGTAAATATCTTTAAAGCTCCATTCACCTCTAAGCACCGGTTACCGGTGGGGCTATTCAATAGGACATTCGATTCCTCAGCAAAACTAAGCTGCATTTGTTTTTCCCCAAGTGCAATCTTCCACTCTAATTCCCACCCTGGCCTGTTTGCACACGATGTAACGCCGCTCCTTGTTATTCCTCGGCGGGCCGTCCCCTGACTGCGTCGTCTAAATTGTCACCGTGTACACGCTAACAGGATAGCTCTGTAAACCTGTTTTCTGGTCGGTTATTACGGCATTCTTCTACAGACGAAAAAAAAAAAAACCGGGCAAATGAAGAGTTATGCTCGTTCTTAATCCTCTGACGCTCGTGGCCTTGGCTCTGTAGCTGACGAATCCCCTAACGTGAGCGAAGCTTGTTCGCAGATGTGTATGACTCACAGACAAGAGAAGCCAAGTTCACACACACACACACACACACACACACACACACACACACACTGTTTTGTTTTTTGTTTTTTTTTCTCACAAAACCTCCTGCATGTGAGAATGAGATTTGGTGTGTGTGTGTGTGTGTGTGTGTGTGTGTGTGTGTGTGTGTGTGTGTTCTGTAAAGGCGTAGTAGAATAACAAGAGCCTCTGTTTGTCCATGCTGTCATTTCAGTTCATTACTTACTTAAAGGACGAGGCAGCACAGAGCATCGACCTTTGACCTATACAAGTAGCACTTCTGCATGTTTGCAAAAAAAAAAAAGAAAAAAGCCCACTGCAAGCACACAGGAATCTGCGACAACGTTTGACCTCCTCCTTTTTTGATTGCAGGTTAGGAGTTTGCCGCTTTGCATGCATTAGATTAATAGACATGATTTACTTATAATCAAATCTTCTACTAAAATGACCCCATGATCAGCATGCTCTAGCGGCCATGCCTCGTGACTGCCTCGCCGTCTCAATAACAGCTCTGTTAGCTAGGTTAGGGGGAAATGAGTCATCGTTATGATGCTCGATGGATACAATAAGGGGGGAAAAATTCACCAAGGAGTCAGGAAATTTTAATAAATAAATAAATAAATGAAACCAGTGTGGATTAACAAGTAGAGATTCATGTGAACTGAACCCCAAATCCACCAGAGTGTTTAGAGTGATAGCGATAGTCTTTTTTTTTCGCTTTCAGTCCCAAAAACATATGCAATGTGGAAAGGATAAAGAAGAAAAAGAAGAACACACTTACACACGACACACACACAAACACACACACAGACTGGAACATCAGCTTCATGTAACTCTGCTATGACATAAAATCATAATTACGGTGAAAAATTCACTTACAAATCTAAATTGTTCTGTTTTTACATAATGCATAGCAATCGTTAAAGCTGCGCAAGCATTTTTTTTTTTTGTTACTTTAATTGAGCACACATATCGACAATGCATTGTGCTAGAGAGTGAACTATTTTATTAGCTGCCTGTCTTATTAATACTTTTAACATCCTGCTTTGTATTTAAAAAAAAAAAAAAAAACTTAGTAGAACTTATCATCAAAAATCTAATAATTACTCTGAACTTTGCACGGCACAGCCGGACGCTTCAAGGTTCTTTGGTCGTCTCTTGTTTCGGTGAAACCTTTCAAACTTCCACGTAGAGCCGCACGAAAACTGTTTTTCTTTCGATTAACATTTCAATTCATTTTAAAGCTAAAAATATGAACTTAAACCGTATGATTAAACTTTATTTTTAAACAGTAAATGTATTAACTGGGCCGGGTGGGTGGTATAAATTCCAAATTTGTAAACGTTGTTCAACATTTAACATTTATGAAAACTCATAAATTTAAGTGTTTTGATCCACTTTAAAAATAAATAAATGAAATAAAATGGTGCAACAATTAAAAATGTATTGTACAAAATACTGTACAATACCGTGACTAGGTTTGTTTCCGTGCTCGATTTTGGTGCAGATCTGGCAACCCTGGTGTAATGCTAAACAGCTGGAACAGGAGGAGTGTAAATTTGTAAATACTTTGCCAAACAAATTGGTTTTAAAAGTTTTAGGATCAGGGGCAGGATTAGCGCTCGTAGGTCGCCTTTCTTACAACGTAATGTCCATTAAATCCACTGTGACTCGTCCTGGATTCTGCATGAGATTTGGTTGAATTTTTTCCTAAAGCGAAAAAAAAGAAAAGGTTGTCCTCTTTAATGCGTGGTGCATTTGAGCAGGTATGGAAAAGACGGGAAAAATTAAGGAAAGGAGGGATGTTAGAAGGGCAAAACGGGGTCAAAGAGACCCCCCCCTCCCCACACATACACACACAAACACACACACACACACACACACACACACACACACACACACACACACACACACACACACACACACACACAAAACCACTTCCTGAAGTTTCCCCAACTTTTCCACTCGAGCAGGCTGAGGGCGGTCGGCAGGATGGCAGTGCCGGTTCCGCTCTTTAGTTAAGATGTCAATGGTGCGTGCTCTTCTTCAAGGTCAAAGTACCCTAATGAGAATTCACCCAGGACCGCGGTAATTATCGTCTAGCTAAGCCACGGTCGAGGGGAGGGTGAAGTGGGGGATGGGGGAAGGGGGTTGTGTTGTGGGGAGTTAGAACTAATTATTCCAGGCCATGTATTAGATAAAGGGACTCATTGCCAACATCCGGAGAGGAACACTGGAAAAAGGATTAGATTTCCCCAAATACCTCTTTGTTTGTTCTGTTCTATGTGCTAATTGCGCTTTGCTCTGCTGCGTGCCTACCTGCGCGGCCTGAAAAATCATAAGGCATCTCTTAGATTGAACGTTCTGGCATGGGTTCCTGGTAAACAGCCAACTTGCGCTGTCCTCTGCGGAATAGTTAATAGCTGTTTAAACTCTGTGTTTTTTAGTTTTTTAGTGAGGTCAAGGCCTGGTTCTGATGAGCTGAGAGGCATGGAGTGCTCTCTCTCTCTCTCTCTCTCTCTCTCTCTCTCTCTCTCTGTCTGTCTGTATCTCTTTCTCTTCCTATCTTTCTCTCTTTCGGTGTCTGAAGGTCATCGGCAGCAAAGCCAAAAGGGCGCATCAATTTTTAGAGCTCTCCCGAGGACTGCCACGCCCCACCTCCCCCCTACCGCACCCCCCTCCCCCTAGAGTCCCCACGAGCCCCCCCTGATCACCTTGCCTCCTGTCGAGCGCTGACTTTTGTTGTTTCTCAGAACGTTGATTTGTGTGTCCGTGTGAACTCTGCAGGAAAACAAAGTTCGTGGGCTCAACTTTTATAAACACCTGACAACCCTTTGCTCTTGCCACCGTACACCAGAAACTGTTGCTTAATCTTTACACTTAGATTTATAAATGTTTACATTTAGTCATTTGGCAGACGCTGTTTTCCAGAGCGACTTTCAAAGGTGCTTTGAAGTTTCCGTCAATAGTAAGTAAGAATAAGGACAATTTTACACAGATTGGATCATTTCACCATCTCTCTCACAAGGAAAATACTAGTAATAATAATAGTAATAATAATAATAATAAGGTGCATGATTGGAAAAATTATTAGCAGCATTATTTAGCCGTTTACCGCCGTCCTACTTTCTGCTACCTTTTTTTTGCGATCCGCTTCTTCTCTTCTCTTTTCTGGTGCTGTTGCGAGAACAAAACAATGGCAGCGTTCAGTCAGGCAGCGCTTCAGGGAGCGGTGGGGAGATGAGATAAGATAATGCAACATAAACACGGTGAACATTCGGAGAGGAAGCGACAAGAGGAACAGGAGGATGAAGAGCGAGTTGCCACAGGTCGGGGTGACCCTGTGCTACAGCTTGGAACACCTGCTAAGGTTAACAGGAAGCATTAACTACAGCTCACTGATCTATCTAATCTTTGAAGAAGCTTGGTGAGGTCTGTGTTCATAGGTTGAGCTCACATCACTGAAGCTCGGTGTTCAGAGCAATGTATGTATATACGCTATATTGAAAAGGTTGGACCCTGTTAATTATTGAATTCAAGTGTTTCAATCAATCAGGCCCCTTATCCCCACTGAAGAGCAAACTTAATGCTGCAAGATACCAGGACATCTTGGACAGTTCTATGCTTTGTGGCAACAGTTTGTGGAAGGCCTTTTTTTTCCAACATGACTGAGCCCCAGTGAACAAAGCAAGGACTATAAAGACATGGTTTAGTGTGGAAGAACTCGACCGGCCCTAACACAGAGCCCTGGCCTCAACCCCATCGAGCACCTTTGGGATGAACTGGAACGGAGATTGCGAGCCAGGCCGTCTCGTCCAACATCAGTGCCTGACCTCATAAACGTTCTACAGAATGAACGTGCACGAATTCCCACAGAAACACTCCAAAATCTTGTGGACAGCCTTCCAAGAAGAGGAATTTGTGGACAGCATTCCAATATACTCCATATTGAAGTATATGTGTTTCATACAACATCATTGCAGGTTTGGCCAAACACTTTTGTCCATATAGTGTATATCACAGTGGTATCGAATCCTTCATTCTGATTGGTCAGAAGGTGATTAATTGTATATAACCATTTCTAGCTCAAATCTGACTTGTTCTAATATGTTATTAATAGTTTACAAATTAGACAGGTTTCTGTGTCCCTAACCTCAACCCCATCGACCACCTTTACGATGAACTGGAACAGATGCCAGGCCTTCTCGTCCAACATAAACGTTACGATGGGCCCTCAGACCTCTAATGGTAGAAAGATTGAACGGGAGGGATTTTAATCAAATCGTGATGTTTTTTACAACCCACAAACATGCACTTCCTCCGAAATGGCTGTAAGAGAGTCTCTAATGGCTTTTGGAGAACATCCCGTGCTTTCAAAACACACTGTTTTCTCTCTTTTTTTCTTTTTCCTTTAAATCCCGGTCTGTGTCATTGACGTGATTGATTCACCACACACTCGCTGTAGCACTTTTGCTGCTTGTCGAGCGCCGCCAGTCCTAAACCACTGATATCCAAGGCCAGTCTAATGGAGGCTCAGAGAACGGAAGCAAAGCAAGACCTCGGTGAGAGTCATCTAGTTTGGCCATTTCGAAGCGTTTCCAAACACTCGTCCGGTATGCGTTGTTAACAAGGTCGCAAACCACAATCCCTGTACTCAGTGCTTGTACAGGGACTTAAAACTCTCAGAGATCTTGTCAGATGAAGATACAGAGCAAAATATTATTTCTGCCTTCTTTTTTTTTTCCAATATCTGAGCGGCCTCCACTAGCTTCCGTGAGGACACTTGACCTCTGTGGACTTTTGTTAGAACAGCGCCGGACGCATTTGCATTTTACAATTGTTTAACAAATAGCCACCCACAGAGAACCATCCCCACCCACCGGGGTGCTCCTCCTTCACGTCCCGTGAGGCTCACCGAGGGGGATTAACTCTCATATGCTGGAGACACACTCTAGCTACTGTCAGCCAGGGTCACTCGTACATGGAGAATCAGATGATTTGAATAATGAGCTGTTTATGTAAAGTCGACCATCGACATGCACTGCATGGTTGAATGAAAATAGTAGGCAAAGCTCGGAGCTGGCGTCAGTACAAATCTACTGGAAGGGCACTCAGTCTCGCGTAAGAGCGATCTATGACAAGGAAAATCTACCAATTATCATAATCAGTGCTGCCCTTATCTTATCTATTTAGAGACTAACAACGGAGGATTCTGAACTAGGCTTTGAGTTTCCATGTGCCGCTTGAGCTTTCTCATTTTATTTTTGTCTTTTTTTTTCAGCAGAAAACTTTCAGATGTTTCATGTTCATAAGCGAAGCTACAGTAGGTTTATGGGTTAAAAACTTATTTGAGAGGCTTAGCTTTTTTCTGAAGCCAAGCTCAATGTGGGAATGTGAAAGCAAAAAAAAGCAAAAACAAAAAAAAACAAGAGAGAGAAATGTTTAAATGAGCAATCTTTTTTTCTATAGCGCTTATCCTGTGCAAGGTCGTGGAAAGCCTGGAGCCTATCCCAGGAGATTTAGGGCATGATGCGGGGTACAACCGCTGGACAGGGTGCCAATCCATTGCAGGGTACACACACACACACACACGCACACACACACACACACACACACACACACACACACACACACACACACACACTACAGGCAATTTGATAAATCCAATTAATCAAATTTTAATGTCTTTGGACTGTGAGAGGAAACCGGACTATCCGGAGGAAACCCACCAAGCACGAGTAGAACATGCGAACTCCATGCACACAGACCTCGAGGCGGAAATCGAACCCCGACCCTGGAGGTGCAAGGCGACAGTGGTAATCACTAAGCCACCGTGTCGACGTATGGCTGTGACCAGTGGTCAAGGTTTATTTAAATTTTTCAATACGTTTGCAAAACTCAATTTGTACATGAATTGTTATCAGGATAAACAAATTCTAACTTGTTTTGTGAGTTTAAGATTATCCGGAATCTTTTATTTGTTGCCGTGATGAATCGCTTTTATCTAATCAAGCTACGTAAATGCCTCACGACACCGTTATGCCTGGACTCGTAACAAGAAAACCGATGCGTTTTGATACGGAGGTTATGTACAGTGTGCGCGTGGGGAGGAAGTCGAGGTGCGTATCAGGGGATAATCTCAGCACGCTGGTCTTGATTCAAGCTCTTATTATTTCGTCGGGTTCATCGCAGTCGTCTCCTTCAATTCCTGTCTCGTCCGTCTGCGCCAGACACAGTAAATGTGATGTATGGATTGTCCATGATGTCATCATCATCCTCATCATCAACATCGAGAAGGTTGCTGTCTTGTTGCAGCATACGTCGGGGGAGGGGTGTGGTGAAGTGAGGGCATGTCTGGTCATTCAGATGGAGGGAGTGTGTGTGTGTGTGTGTGTGTGTGTGTGTGTGTGTGTGTGTGTGTGTGTGTGTGTGTGGCAGGTTACAGCAGATCAGTGTAGCTTCATACTGCTGCAGAATGGAATGTGGTGGGAGATTCCTCAGGGGGAAAGCGTAGGTCACGGGAGCAGCAAACATTGCAAGAGTCGTCTAGATGCACACACGATTCGTGGGCTCGTCAGTATGTGTTTGCATATGTGTGTGTGTGTAGGCACGCGTTGTTTGTGTTGCGTCTGCTGATGCATGAAATAGAACTCAGGTAAAAGCGCTGGCCTGAGGCTCTCCTACGTCTTCCATCCAGTGATTACTTTACCACATCGATTTCATTCCTCTCTACACTTCTCTCCCCTCTCTCTCTCTCACACACACACACACACACACACACACAAACACTCACACACGTGCACGCGTGGAGGATCACTTGATTGACCTGCTGCTCAGGAGCTCAGTGGCTCACAGCAAAAAACTCGGACCAAATCCGACACCACGTTCCGCTTTGCTCCGGTACGAGCCGGCCGGCGCGAGGCAGCATGAGCAGCTGGATGTCAATAGGAAGTCTTTTTATTTACCCGCTTCTAAAACACAACGTCATGATCCATCGCTCACGGCGAAGCAGAACACGAGAAGAGAATGTCACAAGCAAATATGAAAATCATTCAGGCGTAGTCTGAACCAGGAAACACTACATGCAAGTTTGAGATCTGGGAAACAGACAAGGAAACATGAAGGGAGCGATGGAGGTGATGGAGGCGAGTCTCAAAGTGTGAAACGAATTACCAGAACTAAAAATGGGGAACCTTAGATCATTATGGAACAGATCCGTGGCTGATACGATCACTTTTTTCCATCTCTAATCTAGAAAAAAACAATTTAGCGTGGAAGTGACGATTTTCTAAAATTCACATACGAATGCAGTGTAAACTCAACTTTGATTTAAATAAGCGCTCTGTTTTAACACTCTCAGGCTGTGATGAGTTCTGGGTTCATTTTCTGGTCATATCACTCATGCATTAACATAAAAAAATCAAATAAAATGCTTGGTGCATTTCGGAAACACTGGGTAAAAAGATCACATCTTTATCTTCTTCCTTTGTTGCCACAAAGCAGATCCAGACTGTCACCTTTGGCAAACCTGCAGCTCTCGTTACGCTCTTTACGAACAACAATGCGCCGAGGCCACTTCATTTCCATGCTGTTTTTTTTATTTTTATTGAAGCGCTAGCAGCCTGGGCGTTGTTGTTCTCTCACCTCCCTCCTCCGTCCGAGAGGGCGTTATCGGGGCACGAGCACCATAAAAGTGTCTCTAATAAGTAAGACCTAGCAGCCGAAGCTTTGGAAGTGATCGATGCCCGAGCGTGATCGATGGTGTTACTGGCGAAACTGTTAGTGGCAAAATCAATATTGTTTTATTTGCTAATACGAACAGGGGTGTTTCGTTGCAAATGAGTCCGGCAGCCGAGTTCCTTTTGGAAGTCGTACCTCTGCGGATCGCCTGGAGTCAGATTTAATCACGCCTGCCAACCTGTGCGTGCCCTTATCTTTCAGGAACGCCAGATTTTTATTTATTCCCAGTTTTTTAACACTACAACCCCCCCCCCCCCCGAAACCTGTGTTTACCTCATTACTGTCCGTAGCGTCTCCTTGTTTTTTGACCTTGTTTGTGCACTTTGCCTATATGCATATGTTTGCCATGCTTTGACTACGCCTACACCTCAAGGAGATTAAAGCTCCTTGCACCTTTGTTTATCTGGTGTGATTTTGCTGCCTGCTTTGGATGCCTCCAGGGCAAGAGGACGCGCGGATTTGGACAGTAAACGCGGCTTACAAACACGCCCAGGTCTTTTTTTCTTTTTCCTTTGTTTAAAAAAAACAAAAAAAAAACAAAGCAAATGCACACCTGACTTCTTCTCGGGGTAAAGACATGCTTCGGTGTTTGCGTCTTTAGATTTGCGCTGCCGCTATTGTAGCTGGACAAAGAGCTTTGTCTTGTGTCACGGAAAAGCTTTAAAATAATTTTTTATCCGAATGTTCTTGCAAAAAAAAAGAAAAGAAAAAAGATGTCGATCTACAGTGTATAGAAAAATGATTTCGTGAAATCGAAGAGATAATTACAACCATAGAATTATGTTCATAACCACTATAATTACATATAATTACATCCATGTAACTGCAAAGCAGGGATCATAGTTTCTGTTAAGGTTTTATGAGAAGAATTCAGATTCATACTTTAAAATCTCGATCCTAAGAAAAAGGCGTAATTTTTCACACAAATTTCACCTTCAATGTGGTTCGACTGTTTTTATATTTGTATCTCTTTTTGAGTCACCGCATATTATGCGTATATAATAATATATAATTATAATATATAACTCATATATTAATAAAACGTAAAACGTTTTTGTTTTAGCCTTACAGTAAATTACACGAGATTTACAATATTACACTGATCAGAATACTAAAGTACTATAAACACCACAGCTATATATACTGCTATACAAAATTCTATGCTAATGCTAAAAAATTACACAGTAATTGAAAACACATTTTTTCGTTTTTTTTATTTTTTAAATTTTTTTTACGTAATTTAGCTAATCGCTTCGTTTTTAAACGATCTGGTCAAATGTGTCTTGTAAGATCTTGTTCTTTACTACACTTATGTAAATTACTACACAAGCAGGTTTTTAGGTGCCAAAGGTTGCCAGATCTGTAGTTTTTACCCGGAGATGAGCTTATTTTCTTGTTTCACTCGTCGTTGGTGCCTCTTTATCCTGTATACAGGGAGCCTGTCACAGAAGGTTTATGGCACGAGACCGGGTGCCAGTCCATCGCAGGTCTCACACACACACACACACACACACACACACACACACACACACACTGTATAAGATTATAATTGAAAGAAATGATTACAGTGAGACGGAATTTTATATTATATTACATATAATAATAATAATAATAATAATAATAATAATAATAATAATAAATACATAAGTATACATAAATAGATATATAGATATAAAATGTAATTCTAATATATTTAAATTGTTTTTTTTTAACTGTCAGTAAACAAAAAAAAATTGTTTCTTGTTCAATAAAGTAATAATTCTTTAATTTTAGCGAAAATGAATAATGAACAAAGTGTTTGTTTGTCCATCAGCTTATAGACG
>JAAGKR010006664.1:16002-41604 GCA_011419295.1 Clarias macrocephalus
TATATATATATATATATATATATATATATATATATATATATATATATATATATATATATATTACCTTGACCTTGTCCACAACCTTGTCCTTAAGGTCAATAATACCAACTAAACATTATTTCATTTACCATATTAACAAAATTAACAATTTACCCTATTTTTTGCTATCAAATAAATATCCTGCCTCTGCACTAGTCAGAGTATATGGCGTATTTCTCTTGATGTCGTATTGAAGTATGGCTACACCTCTAGCTTTTGAATTGAAATTGCCTTAAATGTCTGAATACCTTTTTACGTTTCACTGGATGGTTAAGTGACTCAACGTTCCAACTCACAAAATTGACTGAACAGCTATTCAACCTTTTGGAAGTATTGATTGAGGCAGTGTCGCTCCCTCTCACTTTCTCTCTCTGTCTTGCTGGCATCTTAGTCGGGCAGACGCGTCTCTGTCTCTCGACTTTCTGTGCGCTTGTCTTTTCTTTTCTTTCTTTCTTTCTTTCTTTCTTTCTTTGGCCCTGATAACTTGGTGCTACCTAAGTGATCACACGAAGCATGAAGGTATCAGGACCCTTAAATAAACCCGCCGCCAGGTGGGGTTCACGCTGATTGCCTTGCGGCGGCGTTGCCTAGCGACCTCGTGTCTACCTGGCCACGCCTCGGCCTGTTCAGAGCTCCGCGGAGAAGCAGCCTGCAGATCTGCCCGTTCTGAACAGTGCAGAGTATTTTTGGCGGTTCTGCCCCTCGTGAGACCCACGTCATTGCATAAGTCTTTAATTCATCAGTTCAGATAGAAACGAGACTCAGATTATTCCGGTCATTATTAAGTGAATTACATTTACATTTCGGCATTTGGCAGATGCTCTTATCCTGAGCGACTTACAAAAATGCTTTGAAGGTTCCATCATTGGATAAATACTTATTATTATATTATAAACATCAATAAATATACCTCCAGACAGGGGCAGCTTTAGGACTGTAACTTAATGTGAAATGAACAAAAGTTATAATCATAAATAAGTGCACCCAGGTCCGAGTCAGTGTTCCGAGGTGAGTTTTAGGAAAAGCAGATGATTAAACACCTGCCAGATTTACAGAAACAATGTTAAAACTTAACACTTTCATATCTGTTTGTTTCGGAACTGAATTTCAGTGTTGTGGAAATCGAAACTTAAGTCCCTGGTCTGGTGATGTGGGCGTGGTCAGTGTGTGTGTGTGGGGGAGGGGTGTTGGTTGTGTAAGAGTATAAATAGAGAGCAGGAGGGACACTCGGTCCTTTCTTTTCTCCGGACTTCTTCAGTCTGCAGGAGCAGAAACTCCGAGCGCTTCATGGTGAGAGTCTGGAGTTTCCGTTTCAGCTTTTAATTATTAATATAAACAATAAACAATAATAATGTTGTGTTGTTCGTCCTCAGCTCTGCTGCTCCGAGAGGATTTCTTCAGTCATGTAGCCTCCGCTTGCATCCTTTCTGTAAGTTATCAACTCTGACAATGTGTGTGTTTATTATTGCGTGGAGTTCATCTCTGTGTGTGTGTGTGTGTGTGTGTGTGTGTGTGTGTGTGTGTGTGTGTGTGTGTGTGTGTGTGTGTGTGTGACTGCTTCAGCCTGAGACATCTTCAATATTCTCTAAGGGGGAACAGAGGGAACAGGGGGAACAGGGGGAACGGGGGAACAGGGGGAACGGGGGGAACAGGGGGAACAGGGGGAACGGGGGAACAGGGGGAACAGAGGGAACAGGGGGGAACAGAGGGAACAGGGGAGAACAGGGGGGAACAGGGGGAACGGGGGAACAGGGGGAACGGGGGAACAGGGGGAACGGGGGAACAGAGGGAACAGGGGGGAACAGAGGGAACAGAGGGAATAGGGGTGACAGGTTGTGTGTGTGTGTGTGTGTGTGTGTGTGTGTATGTGCGTCACCTGTGCATTTATTTTCCAGAAGTCTGTTGGTTATTTGTAGTTTTATTACAGTTCCTGTGATCTGTTCTGAAGGTCAGTCTTTAGCAGAGTCACCAAAAATAAACCTGCGTTGTTAAAAGTTTTATGATATCTGGAAGTTGAGTCATGTCATCCCAAAGAAGATCAGGACCTCTTCTTCACATGTCCACCAAAAAAGCCACACATAAGGACCCCCCTCCCTCCCACTCTCTCTCTGGTGGTTACACCTTAACGTCTCTCTCTATTGTCTCTCTAACAGCTCTCTCCTCTCTACTCTCTAATGACACGCCCTCCTATTCTCACCTTCTCCATTGCTCATGTAACAAGCTGTTTCAGATAGAGGGGGACCCTTTGAAAAACTTAAATATGAGGAAGTTTTCAACTTACCCTAGACGCATGTGTGGTGTGTGTGTGTGTGTGTGTAAGCTGACAGGATTTTCTGTTCTCATCCTTACAGATAATTTGAGGAGGAAGTGGAGTAAAAGCACATCTGCCAAGGGATGTGTCACTCAGTCCTTCTGTCCCCTGCGTCAGACCTCGTCTGCGCTCGGGGTCCAGCGGGTCTGTAGTGAACAGCACCGGGCCAACTCTGACCTGCCATTCGAGAGAAAGACGCCAGAACCAACCACAAAAACCACAAACGCATGAACGCATGAATACATGAACCAGAAGACATTATCGCAGAACGCACGAAAACATGAAAACACGATAGTATAAATGCACGAATGCACTAATGCGCTAAACTATGAAAGCACTAAAACCTTTTATGGGTTCTGGTGTCTGTTTCTTGGTTGACAGGGTTTGTGGTTGCCCTGTTGTTGAACAGAAAAGAAACCCAACTTTCTAACCAAACATTCTTCGAATGCAGGGATCTTCTAACCGAACTCTTCGAAGCTGTACGGCGTTTTCCAACTTAACACAAAAACCACATAAAAACAGTAAAAACTATGAAACAGAACATGTCTCTGGTGTCGTCTTTTCTTTTTTTTATAATGAATTTTGTACTCACATTGTAAAAAAAAAAACATAAAACACATAAAAACCTTTAGTGACAAGTTGCACAGCTTTTTTAAGAGAAATTTGCTGGACAAACAGTATTTCACGTTGCTGTTCAGTTGACACATTGTGTACCCGGTTTAAAACCTTATGTTGACTCAACTTGTAATTCAAATATTTAAGTCAGCTCAAGTAGTATTGCTTGGGGGCTCAATTATTAGATTTCTCCAGGTTTGGCTTAACCCAACTGATCATCTACTCAGAAAGGTAAATTGTCTCCCATTTTAACTCGTTGGTTCAAGTGATTGTTTTTCTATAAAAACAGTTTGGCCTAACAACACCTCGACAATCAAGACATACAAACATTACATAAAAAACGTTTTCCTTCCAAAACAAGTCAAAGTTAAAACAGTGATCTGCATAAAACAGGAGAATAGACGTTCTAATCAAATACCTGGAGGACACCAGATGCTTATCAATATCTCACTGATTCTTTTACATTATCAAGTCACTTTTTATACAGATAAGTTACCAGACACTCGTAGATGAGCATTAGCGACTCTGAAGCCAAACTAACACGGACATGTTTATTTCCCTTAATTTGCTGAGTACTGAAGCGCCGCTACTTCCTACCTGTTAACGAACTGGGTTCTACTTGAACTTTTGCTAGCTGAGCGCTCGCACGGCTAAGATCACTGCGGGAATGTCAGGGTGGAAACACGCCGGCATCACGTATATAACGCGAACTGTCTATTATACCTGTCAGCTGACTGAAACATATTCTAGATGAAAAAAATTCAATACTTACCCACAATAAAGAGGGAAGATGGAGGGACCGGGGGGGGGGGGGGGATGGGTGAAGGCAACTCATTGAAGGTAAATTTCTGGCTCAACTTGATTTATTTAGTTTATTCAGTCTGTGTCTCCAACATTTTCAAGAACACGAAGTTACCTCATATCATATTTATATATAGTTGGGCCAACAATACAGTGTGTGTGTGTGTGTGTGTGTGTGTGTGTGTGTGTGTGTGTGTGTGTGTGTAACCTGTGCAGTGTTTATGACTTTAGTGGTTAGAAGTGGAAACTAAAAATAATTCTTATGCTTTTAATAAGTGCTGTACAATCCTTTGCTTCACACACCAAGTAGTGCCCTTGATCAGGGGTTAGAGTGGGATTTGGGATTCAGCCTTGTGTTAGACACTAGTTAGCTTTGTAGCTGTGAATAAAAGACGGTTCGGTTACTAATGACTGTAGTACAGCAGTGATACGTACAGTACAGTTAAACATCCCAGTGCTGTTACTGTCTGATATCAACACTAGTCGAACACCTGTTGGTCAGATATAATGCACAGTAACAAACACACACACACACACACACACACACACACACACACACACACACTGGTGGTTTCAGACAGTGAGGTTGAGAGATGTTCTCTGGAGGATCTACACCTCAAACCTCATCCTGTGGCCTTGTGATGTTTAATCCAGACCAGGAACGCTGTGTTTAAAACACAAAGTGTAGGATTACAGCAAACAAACAAACAAACAACAGGATGTCATATTTCATTCTGTAAATATATTTTTTGTTTGTTTTCTTTTTTTTAAGCAGTACTGAGTTCTCTTAAAATTAATTTGGTTAAAGTTTCAACTGGAAACAATAATAAATCTTTATATTTATCAGAACAGTCAATTAAATTCTGTGCTTTAAATTTCCAGAGAGGCCAGAAAAAAGGAACTAAAGTAGTGTCAGCGATAACCCCTAGAGGGCACCATGTGCTCAGAGACTCCTTTTTGTGTCCTTTTGTATTTTCTGTTTGTTGAACTACATTTCCCAGAATGCACCTCGGCCAGGTGATGGGGGCGCTCACCTGAACCGAGGCAGCTCATTAGTTTGATTATAAAGAGTCGTGTGTTCAGCTGCTCGGGGTCGTGCCTGTGTTCTGTTTAGTTGTAGGGTTGTTGTGGTTACCGCGTGCGCTGCGACATCTCGCCAAATTTCAGGGGTCATGTTCTGTTCACTTCCTGTTTGCTGTTGTGTTTAACTGAATCTTCTGTGCTTTCTGTGCCATGGCCAAGTGCTCAACCCCCTGTTCCCTCCAGTCCTGGTTCCTCCTGGTCTGTTCAGATCGATGGTTGTTCTTCTAGTTCCTTTGTTACCCCTTTCAAAGTTCCATGTTCATCGGTTGTCTGTTTCTGTTTCCATTTTCATTATTAAAAGACTTTAACACGCCTAAAGCCCACACACACACAGCACCCGTGACAAGCAGCCACTGAGAAAGAAAAAGAAATATAATTAAACCATGATTTGATTTTTACAGGAAGGTTTTCACACACACACACACACACACACACACAGTTGTCAGGTAATAAAGTTGTTATTGCCAGTGTAGAGATTAATAGCAGCTTTAGGACAGTAACTTAATGTCATAAATAAGTGCACCCAGGTCCGAGTCAGTGTTCCGAGGTGAGTTTTAGGAAAAGCAGATGATTAAACACCTGCCAGATTTACAGAAACAATGTTAAAACTTAACACTTTCATATCTGTTTGTTTTGGAACTGAATTTCAGTGTTGTGGAAATCGAAACTTAAGTCCCTGGTCTGGTGATGTGGGCGTGGTCAGTGTGTGTGTGTGGGGGAGGGGTGTTGGTTGTGTAAGAGTATAAATAGAGAGCAGGAGGGACACTCGGTCCTTTCTTTTCTCCGGACTTCTTCAGTCTGCAGGAGCAGAAACTCCGAGCGCTTCATGGTGAGAGTCTGGAGTTTCCGTTTCAGCTTTTAATTATTAATATAAACAATAAACAATAATAACGTTGTGTTGTTCGTCCTCAGCTCTGCTGCTCCGAGAGGATTTCTTCAGTCATGTAGCCTCCGCTTGCATCCTTTCTGTAAGTTATCAACTCTGACAATGTGTGTGTTTATTATTGCGTGGAGTTCATCTCTGTGTGTGTGTGTGTGTGTGTGTGTGTGTGTGTGTGTGTGTGTGACTGCTTCAGCCTGAGACATCTTCAATATTCTCTAAGTGTAAAGCTAAAGCCTGAGCAGATCTGTATGTATAACTAGGTGTGTGTGTGTGTACAGCAGGTATGTGTGTGCATGTATATCTGGGTGTGTGTGTGTGTGTGTGTGTGAGTGTACAGCAGGTATGTGTGTGCATGTATATCTGTGTGTGTGTGTGTGTGTGTGTGTGTGTGTGTGTGTGAGTGTACAGCAGGTATGTGTGTGCATGTATATCTGGGTGTGTGTGTGTGAGCTGACAAGATTGTTTTGTTCTCATCTTTACAGTTCTTTTGTAGAGGAAGAGGAGTTAAACCACACCCACCAAGGGGTGTGTCACTCAGTCCTTCTGTCCCCTGCGTCAGACCTCATGTGGGGGCCACGCCCTCCTGAAGAGGACTGCACCCCCCCCCCTGCAGTCTGCACTCGGGGTCCAGTGGGTCTGCAGTGAACAGCGCCGGGTCAACCCTGACCTGCCAATCAAAACAAGACTCCAGAACCAACCACAAAAACCACAAAACTCAAAAAGCTCTCTGGGTTCTGGTGTCTGTTTCTTGGTTGGCAGGTTTTGTGGTTGTCCTGCCGTTGAACAGAAACCTAACATTCATCCTTCAAAGCTGTACGGCATCTTCCAACTTAACACAAACAAATACATAAAAACAGTAAAGTTATGGAACAGACCATGTCTCTGGTGTCGTGCGTTTTTTTTTTTAAATAATGAATTTTGTACTCATGTAACCTGACACTGGTGTGTAACGAGGAAGTGGGAACTAAAAACACTTCTTATATTTTTTAACTTTTGATAATTGGAAGATTCTATACTTTATAACTGTAACTGAACATCTATTACCAAAAGTTGAGGAGTCTCAGCCACACCCACTGCTCGCAGGTACGTGAGATCCAGCACACAGCCGTGTGATCTACAGATGAACACGTGAGCGACGTCAGTATCTCGGCTTTGAAACGAGATAGTTGTGACCTCTGTGTCCCACGGTGTGAATTTGGGGACGATCGGAGAGCGGTAATTTTAAAAGGGGGGGGGGGGGGGTGTAAATCTTGTTTTTTTTTTTAGATGTTCTCAGATTTCCTCCATCCTTCAGGTGAGGGCGTAGACACGAGTGCAGAGCTCTGAGGCTCGTCTTTCTGAGATACGCTAATCATGACAAAGTGACGATTCTAAGGGAAAGAAATTCAGATTTTAAGATTATATTCTAAATTTTGCTTTTGATATGAAAAATGGTTACAATCAGAACACGGTACAAACATATTTAACCTTTGCTGTACTGGAATTGTTACAAACGGGCGTGGCCAGCTCCCTCAGGCCTCGGCTTAGGAACAATACGAGCCGAAATGAAAGACAGATCGGTCTACGCCTTCACCTCAGTAACCAGCAGCGTGGATCAAACACACACATAAACATGCTGTAAGGAGTTTGCTGGTCTGGAGTGTTCAGGTGTGTGTGTGTGTGTGTGTGTGTGTGTGTGTGTGAACACAATGCCAAGAGGGAACGACATCAGCGATGGTCTCAGAGAAACGATGTCGTTCTATAAAGGGTTATAAAACTGTTATAGAGTTCTTCATTCTACAGCGAGTAAGACTAATCACACACACCAGCCCCTGATACTGAACTGTTGCACTTCAAATTCACAAAGTGCACATTTGAGGTCAGAGTTTTTATATTGCACTAATTTCATACATCCACTGCTCAGCCGTTTTCGCTGTAGCGACCGTGTTATTGGTCCAGCTCGGGTTTTCTGTCATGTGAGTCCCATGGGAAACCCGTAACTGTCACCCCTCTTCACCTCCGTCCCTTTGATGATGAGTGACAGCAGGAGGTGGGGTTTCACCAGCCACAGGACCTGGGAACCTCACGGTCCTTGAACCCTTTATACCAGAGTATTCCAGAGGCAAATAAGAGGCCTCAAACAGGAAACCAGTAAATCTACATCAGGATGGCTGAAACATAGAAGAATCAAGGTTTTGGAACGGACTAATTAAAGTCCAGACCCGAACCCCACTGAAATGCTGAGACCTTAGGAGAGCCGTGTAGAAACCAGCGCCCAAAGAACCTCAATGAACTGAAGCAATGTTGTAAAGAAGAGCGAACTAAAACCATGTGAGAGACTGATGAAGTTATACAGGAAACCAGTACGTCCAGTAACAGGACTGCGGCGCGGTGAATAATGGCTCGGTGACAAACGTCATGTGTTGTTGGTCTGAGGTTCTATTTGCAGAATTACAGAGGGGAACTTTACACACTCCTGTATATTGTTGTGATGTAGGAACTCATTTACACGTCTGTAATCGAGCTCTAGGACACGTGTTCCCTGTTTGTCAGTGAGCAGGTGTACAGAGATTAAACGTGGACATTACGGTTATATCGCACTTTTAACTCAAATTCTACACTTCAAAATGTTTGCACTTCACGTGTTAGACTGGAGTGACGTGCAGGAAGCAGAACGAAGGCCTTTGGGCTCTGATTCACTTAGTTTGGTGAAATGATGTGAGGTAAAGTCGCAGTCACGTCTTATAACACATGACAAACAGGACAGGGTCGTGATACTGAAGCTGAAAACACGTCAATAAGAAAAAGATTCTCATGCGCTTTAGTGTTAGAGGAGATTATCACTTTACTGTACATGTATTTATTTTCCTATTAATCATGAAATCATTTATAGTAATTCATGTTCTTGTTTTTATTTTTTATTGGACCTATGAGTATGCAGTGACCTGTGTGTGTGTGTGTGTGTGTGTGTGTGTGTGTGTGTGTGTGTGTGTGTGTGAGAGAGAGAGAGAGAGAGAGACACCTGGAGGTTGATGAAGTTGTGACGAGAAGAAACACTGCTCAACAGATTATAATAAGAAACCGGACACTCGGATCAGATTTGAAGATCAGATTGAAGCTCAGCGAAAGTAACCCGGAAAACCCCACAAGCTGAGCGTCTACAAACGTCCTGAGGAACATTCTTGGCGTCTTCAGATTTCCGCCGCTCGATGAGGGCGCACACACGAGACAGATGAAACTCCTGAAAGGGTGGAGTGATGCTTGCTTTGGTGAGCCGACGGTCCACGTCCTCAATAACTAATATGATGCTCCCACAAGATGCAACATGCACATGTAAAGCAGTAGGGGTGGGCAGCCAGCATGCAGGGGCGGGAAGATTCAAGGTCGAGTTGTGTGACTTCCACCAGGGGTCAGGGAGGTCACAACTCAGACAGCCCTGCAGATTCTGTAGTCACATGATCACATTCCACAAAAGCCGTATAAGTTTAATGATTCAATTTAAAAGTAGGAACTTAAAACACACCAGTACTGAGGACCTTTTGTGTAAAAAATTCTCCCCGTGCTTGGTGAGGTTCCTCCGGGTTCTCCAGTTTCCTCCCACAGTCTAAAGACATGCAGATTAGACTAATAAGTTTTTCCAAATTGCCCGTAGTGTGTAAATGAGTGTGTGTGTGTGTGTGTGTGTGTGTGTGTGTGTGTGTGTGTGTGTGTGTGTGTGTGTGTGTGTGTGTGTGTGTGTACCCCCAGGGTGTCTCCTGGGATTCATATTTAGTTTAATATAATTCATCAACAAACCAACAGGAAACCCAGCTGTGTGATCTTCACTTACCAAAAAACCCAAAGAGGAACAGACATGAACGTGAGGATGAGAACACAGACAGGATCTTGTTCCCACTACAAACCTGAGAAATTGAGAACCGAAACTGTTATGTGGTTTTCTTTTCTGCACAAAATCTCCTTCTGAAAGAATAGAAACTCAGAATAATGCTTTTAGGAAACTCACACAACTAGCACTTAACATCACATTAAAAAAACTTAAATTTTTTAAAACACACAGAAACATTGATGATGTGTGAATAATTTGGTCCTAATAAAGACTTGCCCAATACAAAACTGTAAATACCTCTCTAGGTGATTAGAGCGCTAAACCCGAAGAGTTTTGAACTTCTAAACGATTATTAAAGTCCTGGAACACAGATACTGTACGACTCGTGAACACTGATTTAGAACAGTTCTTCAAATCTTGTTCATAATCCAGTTTCATGAAATGTTCCACATTTTTCTCCAGAAGAATTAAACTTCTGTTACATTAAAAAAAACTAAAATTTATCAGAAAATCCTCAGGAAATCTGTAGAGTTTAATGTTTAAAGTTTTTTCCACCCCACAGGCCCAGTTTACACTGTGTTCCACCCACAGGCCTGTATATTGTTGTGATGTTTGTATTATCATGAGTTCTCTGTAGGAACTCATTTACACGTCTGTAATGAGCTCTAGGACACGTGTTCCCAATTTACACTGTGTTCCACACCACAGGCCCAGTTTACACCCACAGGGTGAAAACAAACACACACAGGCAGTACAGGCACTTCTTTTATCAAACCTCCCGAAATTCCAAGTGAACTGGAGAGACCACACACACACACACACACACACACACACACACACACACACAGTGTGCATAACAGAGTCCCAAAACTCCAGGAAAGACGGCGAGAAGAATATCCAGCCCACACCAGCAGACACGCCCACTTTCAGTGCAGACCTTCATTACAGCCGACTTACTGAAGACCAGGACCAGAATACACACCTACAGGGGGGAGGAGGAGGGGGGAGTGTGGGGGGGGGGGGGGGTCAGTGAAACTCTGATGTTTCTCAATTTAGTTATTCCTGATGTCACATGACCTACAGCAAGCCCCCACTTACACAGATACAAACGGCTTCAACACCACCACCGGGATCAACAACACCCCGAGTGACAGCCGACGTCTTCACTCCAGTTCATCACTCCACTCTTTCCACGATGGTTTTCTTTAAATCACAACACAAGCTTCATGTTTGAACTGAAGTTATAGTTTATTTGACCAAATATATATAAAATAACTCTGAACATTAGAACAAATCTGAATATATTAACAGGATATGTGCAGGATTTACACATGAATCATTTAGTCATTATATGAATATTAAACTTGTCACTGGTTTAAGTTCAGAGTTACGTACACACGTACATGTTTATCAGCAGAGTTAAAGGAGTGTTTTGGCAAAAATGATGCGTAAGAAATTCTGTAAATCTGTGTTTGGCCCTCAGAGTTAATTATCTCTGATGAAAACAAACACACACACACACACAGGCAGTACAGGCACTTCTTTTATCAAACCTCCCAAAATTCCAAGTGAACTGGAGAGACCCCCCCCCCCACACACACACACACACACACACACACACACACAACAGAGTCCCAAAACACCAGGAAAGACGGCAAGAAGGACATCCAGCCCACACCAGCAGACACGCCCACTTTCAGTGCAGACCTTCATTACAGCCGACTTACTGAAGACCAGGACCAGAATACCCCCCCCCCGGGGGGGGGGGGGGGGGGGGGGGGTGTAACAGGTGTGTGGTGTGTGTGTGTGTAATTAGGAGCGCTGCAGTGGCAGTGTGTCCATGTGTGCGTTCAGCTTCAGCTCGTTCTCCAGGATCTGAAGAAGTTGCTGCATGGAGGGAAGATGACCTGATTCCAGCTTCGACCAGACAGGGACATCTGTGCGCGCACACACACACACACCAACACACACATGTTTAAGAGATTGCTCTAAACACACACACACGTCTGGAGTCCTGACTCACCGTTCAATGAGATCTCGAAGGCTCCTGTAGATAAACACTGATTCTCCATCATGTTTGTGAAGAAGAACACCATCATACAGGCGTACACCTACACACACACACACACACACACACACACAGAAAACATACAAATCTCCTCACACAGAATTGACGACCCTGACTCACACACTACAAACCTGATTAGTACACACCCCCCTCACACCCCCCCCCCCCCAAGTCAGTGTGGTGGTGTGTGTATCGCCACTCGTACAGTAAGAACTGTTAATGTGTTATCAATTTTTTTTTTTTTGCCCACCTCTATTATTTAGTGACATCACACCATGAGCTCATATGAAGCCCAAAACAAATGTAAACAGGTGAAAGCCCAAGCTGTGGCGCTCAGAGTGTCTGTAACCTGATGTTCCCTGTACCTTATTCTCCTGTCCCCAGGCCCAGACTCCAGGACTCTGCATCCCGAACAGGACGAATGGATCCCTCCCGACGACAATCAGGACGATTACAGCAAACTTCAACATGGAAATAAAAGAGGCGATGTGTCTGCAGGAGAGAAACACACTCACTAAACCTGTACTGAAAACACCTGGGCTGAGGAACGAGTATGCACACACACACACTGAGGAAAGAGGACACACACCTGTAGACAGGTGCAGGGAGGTAGTTCTCCCCTTCTATGCGGATGTCTGGATACCTCTGGTTGAGAACCCGAGTGTACTCCTCAAACACCCGCCTGTACCCTCAGGATACGCTGCAGAGACACAACACAGCACTTAATCAGCACCTGGGCGATGTCCATCACATTTCATTAATATATGAATTTACTAGTGTTATTAACCGTCAGGGACGCGTACTGAGTTTGTAGAAACAGTTAAAATGTTAAATCTAATAATAATCTGCTGATCTTTAATATAATGAGTGATAATAATAATAATAATAATATTTGAGGTTGAAGTCCACGTCCATGTCTGTGTGTCTCTCTGTCTCACTCATTAACACACAGAAATCACATTCTGTAAGGTCGAGTATCTGACGCCTTGTTTACACTAAGTTGTTCTTCTTTGGTGCTCAGACAAATACACTCGCTGTTCGGTAATCGGAGAGAGAATCACAGATGAGAAATGGAAAAAGTCGATCAGATAAAGATGAAGTTTTGTCTTAAAACGACTCCGGCGTGTTAAAATTCACTTATACCACTTCAGCGCTGTTATTTCAGCCAAAGTGACAATATGAACTAATCCCAGTAAAAATATTCACTTTATCTTTTCTAATTAATATCTATTGGTGCAGGTGTTTGTTTACATTGAGACAGCAGCGCATTAGTAGATTATTTTAAAGTAGATTATTAAATCCCACACATAACTGTTCAGAACATCACTTTTACTCCACATGTAGATTCACTGATGGTGCAGATTAAACTTTATAAATGACGTTAAACCTTCATCTGTATATAATCTTATAATAACTGACGCTTTCTAACACACTGATGTGGTCACGTGTTATACACATCACTGTACACTAGGGGGCACTACATGCAACTGTGGATTCCGGCGTGTCACGTGACATTCTGTCACACAGGAAACTGTTTACAATTTGACTATAATAGTGAGAATGTGTTTTAACGCCCGTTTGTTTATTCAGTGTACTGCGATGCTAACATGCTAAACACTTGACAGGAATCCGCACTGCTAATGCTAGCTCTACAAGCTAATCCACTTCCGCCTCTCCCCGAGCTTCCACCTTACCAGAACTGGAACCTGAGCAGCGGCCCGGCTGTGTACTGCATCCTCAGCTTTTTAACGCTGCCGTTATCCGCCGTGGTGGGAGAGGAGAGGTACAGACACAGCGCACACAGGAGGAGCAGCGACACACACCGCGCCGCCATGATGCTGAGCATGCGCACTACTGCTTCTTCTTCTTCTTCTTCTTGTGAGTGTAGCGCTCCCTCTGTGTCAACATCACCACTTGCTGGACTGTAGTGGAATTGCAGGCTGTGCAGAACTGATAAACCTAGTTTACATCCAGCTAATTTATAACACACACGTGCACAGTTACTGAATGCTGGCCTGAACAAAATATTGTTGCCTCACACCTCCAGGGTCCGGGTTCGATTCCCGTCTCTGTGGTGTGGTGTTTGTATGTTCTCCCCGTGCTTAGTGGGTGTCCTCCAGGTACTCCGGTTTCCTCCCACAGTCAACAAGCAGGTTACATTAATTTGTGTATAAAAAATACATTTTGCAAGACAGTGATTTATTATTATTTTTTCTTCACATATCCCAGCTGCTCAGGTAGGCATGAGCACAGAGTCAGCCACGATAAAGCGCCCCCTGGAGTAACTGACTACTGACTGACCCACTTTACACATCCACACTCATGTATCTCACTCACTCGCTCTGGACTCTTGGGACAACCATTGCACACTACATTACTATTTATTCTATAAAAAAGCCCAAGTCACTATAAGTACAAAACACTTTACAGCATACTTGCACACCCCCTGGACGTCTCTATTTATATCCCATATTCTCTATACTGTACACCCAGGTACACCCAGGCTCTCTTATATTCCTTATATTGTATACATATTTTTCTACATTTGCACCCAGGTTTTTCTTATTTTCTTATTCTCTTATATTTTTCGTACATTTTTTTAATTTTCTATATTTTTCTTATTTTTCTTATTGGAAATTGTATATTTTTACTGTACATATATATATTTTTATCTTATTCTTAGTTAAATCTATTTCTACTTTCTCTGTTATATTCATTTCTTTATTCTAAGGTCACAGGCAGTCGCCTAAGCACTTCACTGCATATCGTACTGTGTATGACTGTGCATGTGACAAATAAAATTTGAATTTGAATTTGAATTTAAGCGTTAAGGGTGTGGCTCAAGGGCCCATTAGTGACAGCATGGTGGCGCCGTGAGCACCCACCTTCTGGTCAAAATATTGATATCAGCACCAGACAACAGTGGTCACATGACTGAGCTTAAAAACACCAAAAGATACAAAAACATTAAAAAAAAAAAAAGTTTATCTAAACAAAACGCCTAATGAGCACAGAGCGTCAAAGCGTCCCCAGTACATGGTACTGAATGTAAGAGTGCTGCTTTAATATCATCACATAAGGCACACAGGATGTCTACACTTTTAATATTTATGGAGTGCAGATGAATCAGATTTGTTTCACTATTGCATTCGAAACCTTACATCTTTTACCTTATGTTAAGCATCTAATAAAAAATATAAATGTAAATGAAGTGATGTCATTGTAATTACATTTGTAAAGGTTGGATACACTGTGTCAAGTATTTTAGAGGAGAAAGAGGATGAGGAAGAAGTATTTGATGGAGTTTCTTAAGAGCTAAAGACAGGACTAGAAAATAAGATTTAAACTTGAAAGTAAGAGGACCAGAAGGTGGCGCTGATACACTGGTAGAGGAAACTAACCGCGGTTAAACGCCAAGAAGACTAGAGAAATCAGAGCCGGCCCAAAGCATAAGCGAACTAAGCGGCTGCTTTGGGCCCCCATGGCCACCAGGGGCCCCAATATAGTTCTTTTGTGATATATTTTGTCAACGGATAATGGTAATTATACAAAAATACAATATTAAATAAAAAACAACAATGCAATATTAAACAAAACACAAACCCCATCATGTAAACGGGGATGTGAGCAGAATCAGACCGTTACTGTGATTATTGGAGCTGACTGAAGAGGCAGCAGCACTGCAGCAAAACCATCATAAATGTCAGAAAAAAGTAGAAAAGTGAGGAAGAGAAAAAAAACGGCAAGATAAAGGGATGTTAACGAGAAAATGAATGTAGACTTGCTGTGTTGTGAGCTAACGTTGGCTGGCGAGTTAATTAACAGCCTCGGGAGCTTGTCACCTTGTTCATGTTTGAATAAACATCCTTAAATAGATCTTAATATATTATAATATAAAAAATTAGTAAGATGGTTTTAGATTAAAATGTCTGACTTTTCTGGGTAAATATTTTGGTAATAAAAATTTGCTCCTGTTTCATAAACTTTGTTTGATTATTTACATTAGCCTGCCTATCCGAACGTGTCTGGGCATGGAGGGGTGAGGGTCCAGTGCCAGTCCTGCAGTGACGGGGCTTGAACCGAGAACCCCCTGATCAGTGTCCAACAACACCAAGTTGCCCTTACCCCTGTCGTTTAGAAATAAGCTAATCTGAAATAAAAATCTCCACGTTTGATACAAATTAAAAAAGGAGAAACACAGAGCTGTAAATTTAAGTTCAATAACTGGTTCCTATGTCTATGATTTACATTTAATATTTCCATGTTACATTAAATTCCATGTTTTAATTTCCCTTCTGGAGGATGGGAGCTAACTGAGTACACGTGGAGTCCTGAGTACTTCCTTACTGTACTTAAGCACTAATTTCACATGTCTGTACTTTACTTTAGTTTTATTAGAGAATACTTTGTACTTTGACTCCACTCAAACTTACAGCAAATATCTGTACTTTTACTTCACTACATTTCTGCATAGTGTGTAGTGTGTAGTATTTGAAGTGGGAATGGCGTCTCCTGCTGACTATTATGTGTAATTGTATTTGAGGCATCTCTAATAACACAACAGGAGTTTGAAATCAGAAAATCAGAAGAGCTGGTTGCACACAGTGACGACAGTGATGGAGAATTTCTACTTTTACTCGAGTACAGGATTTGTGTTGTTTGTCCTCCTCTACATGAAGGTGAATCTTTCAGCCCTGTATGGGACGTGTTTAGACTTGAGCAATAGGAGAATGCTTTAACTGTTATATATTATTGCCCGTTTACGATCAGTGTTAGAGGTGCGTGTTCTGAATGATGGTGTCCTTCTCCTTGTTGTGCGCCAGGACAGATGTGGAGCTGAGACGTTCCTCAGGAGATAAGCAGCACATCTTCCTCACGCAGGTTTTCCCACAGCTCAGCGTGCAGCCCGGCCGTAACGCAGCATCCTCGGGGAGCGAGGTCGAGAACTCGGGCTGCACCGTCCAGCGCTTCACCCCGAACCTCCTCAGAACCTCCGTGATGCTGCGCAGGAGTTGAGAAGACTCACGTGTGCCGAGACCCGGCGAACAGTGAACGTGCACCGAGGCCACGACACACATCTCGGAGAGCTGCCACACGTGGAGCTCGTGCACGGCCAGCACGCCGGGGACACGCCCGATCGCCGCGGTCAGCTCGTCTGTGCACAGGCCGGGCGGAGACGCCTGGAGCAGGAGTAAGACGTGACGCCGGAGATCAGGAACCATGACCGCCAACAGAACCAGCACTGTGAGCGTGGAGAACCCCGGGTCCAGGTACACGATCACATCACAGCTCCACTGAAGGCTCACACAGTGCAGGTGGAGGAGTCCGTTCAGCAGAACCAGAGCAGAACCCAGGAGGCTGTGGAACGCTGTGATGATGCTCCTGATACACACACTCGCGTCACGCCGCTGCGCCGCTGTTTAAATTACACCAGTCGGTAATATGATCATCAGTGTACACACACTCAGGTCTAGACATATTCAGGTTTAGTGGAGGAACAGTTAAACAATTAATATCAGATTAAATTTGTGTGAATTAAAAAAAAAGTAACCGGACACACCAACATCATCTTGAATCAGTGACCGGCTGTTTAAAGCGGTCCAGAATGTCTGATGAGGATATTTTACACTTTTCAGTTTGCACAGATTATGATGTCTGTTAAAGCTTCACTTCATTTCCAAGAGAGAAATAAGATAAAACAAAATAAACACACCCCAGTTTTTTCAGTCCGTGTTGTGATGCGCGAGGAACGGTCCTTACCGGCGCGGCCTGAGCCGCCGCTGCTGCGCGTAGCTTCTCCTCTGACGGTTCCTGTGTGAGTGCACTCATGGGAAGTGGACTTGGGCTGAATGCGGCGATCCTGAGAGTCCAGATGGAGAGCGCTGGACACGCCGTTGTTACAGAACATCAGAACACCACCGTCAGGAGAACCTTGCAAAATGGAGATATAGAAAATGTTCAAAAGTTCTTTACAAAGCTGACGTTCTGCAGAATGAAAGATTAAACAGCATCAGACCTGCTGTCTCGCCTGTCCTGTGTTCTGTAACTCCTGCATCGGTTTGTCTCAGTCTTCTCCACACCAGCAGCAGAAGGTTAAACAGCAGACTGACCGCACCTACGCCCGTGGCCAGTAGAGGGTGCTGTAAGGCGTGAGGCTGCAGGATGTGGCCCAGGATATGGAAGCCGATGGAGACGCACAGCGAGGAGAGCAGCAGGGTCGAGATCAGACCTCCGACCGGCCGCACACGAGTCCTGACGTACTGAGATCCATCAGAGAACCGAGACGCGCGGATCTCAGCGGCGCCCGAGTCTGGACACGCCTCATCCTGAGGTCCTGTTACTCCGGGTTCTGCGGAGATGCTGTGGTTCTCTTCAGAACCTGAGATGATCATGTGAATGAGGACGTAGAGGGTGTGGAAGCTGTCCACCATGTTAATGAGGGAGTTACAGAGACATCCGGACATGACCTCACACAGCAGGAGAACACACGTCAGGACCAGCATGCACCTGTGCACTGGCCCCGCCCACACCGCTGACCTGTCCATCACACACCTACAGCACACATACATGTAGACACACACACCATGGCACGTTAAACTTCTCTTCCAGTACAGATACCTTCAAAATGATTAGTCTTGACGAACCTTCCTCACACACACTGGACAGGTGAGGACTGGAAGGACACCAGGTGCTTTAAATCTGCTCCATCTGTCTGGTGTGTGTGTGTGTGTGTGTGAGTCTCAGTCTTGTTCTCCTCTGACAGTAGAGGAACCTCGTGTGGTCTAACTCCAGGCTCGAGGACGTTTTCTGTTCACAGCAGCAGGACAGAGTGAGTGTGTGCAGTGTGTGAAAATCCCAGCAGCAGGAGATCAGCAGCTTGTGAAGAAGTCGCACCACTCCAACTGGCACCAGCACCGGGCCGCGGCTAAACGCCCAGCGTCCAGAGCAGGAATGTTACGTTCATCTGTTTACTTTCTCTCATATTTAAACCTTTACAGAACAGCAGGTAAAACCTAAAACCCTGCTGGTTTCTGCGCATCTGTGTTTGTTCTAATCGCAGTGACAGTGATAAACTATTGATGTGGGTCATAGCGCCCCCTGTTGAAAACACACTGTAACGGGAACAAAAAAAAAAAAAATAGTAATGAAAAAGATCAAATAAACTCTGCTGAGATGAAAACTATAAAGCTGAACATTATTCATTAGTACAAATTATTCAGTACATTTTAGTTCCTGTGGTTATATATTAGTAATAGCTGTGATAAGGATATTTATTATTATTATTTACTTTATTAAAAAAAAAAACACACATACCCTCTGATTTCCGACTTGAATTAACATTTTTTTAAAATGTCACCAGCTGGCTAGTAAATGAAATGAAATGGAATAAAATAAAATAAAATTGAATATTTTATATACAATCACATGTCAAAACATTATAGGAATGTGGACCTGATTTACAGAATAATTAATTCATTAGATTAGAATCAACTTTTCGTCATTGTGCAGAGTCCATGTACAGCATGCAGTGTAAACACAGTAAACACCAAAACACTCACCTTTAAGTGAGATTGTTCTCCAAGACGTTGTGGTTTCCTCAGCGTGACGTCTCGCTCTCGCGCTCTCAGTGGTTTAAATCTCAGCAGCACGACCTCACGACCTGAAAATCCTCAAGAAAGTCACTTTCACTTTCCCTCAGGATTTACAGCCACCTCGTCCCCTCCTGCATCTCCTGAGTGTGTGTGTGTGTGTGTGTGTGTGTGTGTGTGTGTGTGTGTAATACATTCCTATATAGATGAGAATCTCTCGAGCCTCTCAGAGCTCTAATCACCATCATGTGAGACGATTCTCTCTCTCTCTCTCTCTCTCTCTCTCTCTCTCTTTAAACCTCCAGAAAGTTAATTCAGGAGATGAAACTGTAACGTGAACTGGAACGGGTTCATCACTCAGATCTCTCAGAGCTTTTGAGACTGGAACACGTCTTCACTTCAGGAACAAATCTACAATGTTTAGAAATAATTTTTGGCAAAAATGTCAGCCATTAACTCCACCCAGAAGACCACCACTGGAACTAAATCCCATCACACCTAATCATAACTCCACCTCCAAGTTTAAGAAATCAGAAATTCAAAAAAGGTGAAAACTGATGATGTGCGTGAAATGGAACAAAAATAATCGCATCCTGTTTACAAACTGAATAAATAAATAGCTCAAAAAAGTCAAGTTCTTTAGGAAAATGGAGCCAAAGACAACGGATCGGTGTTAAAGCCGACGCAGTAGACCGTGTTTAACACCATGGGAACCCCAAACCATCACCGAGCACATTCCACACCCGGACCTGAAGAGACACCACCAGGGACTGCTCCCGAACCTCACCAACACCTGAGACAGGGACGTGGACCGGTCTCAGACCTCATCAACACCGGAGGAAACTGGGACATTTTTCATCAATCTTACAGAAGCTTAATATTTCTCACCTGAAGAGATCAAACCAGGAGTAAACTCGTGCATCAATAAGTGGATTGAGACATGACTGTCGTCTTGCAGAGAGAACGTCTTTAACAAAGACAACGTACTGATTCTGCACTAAAAGGTCAGATAGAAGGGTCAAAGTCTGCGAGTCTGGATAGGTCAGGACACTCAGGGTTCTGCCTCACTGCGCTCCTGTTAATAGTTAAAGACTTCCTGTGGTTTATTTGGGCCGAGGCAGCAGTTACAACAGGGACACCAGGACAGACGGGACGTCTCGTGGCACGGAGCCGAGGGTGAGCCGACTGCAGTGATGCGAGGTCCTCTAAGGCTCGCCTCAGGATCTGCTTGTTCTCGAGTGATCTGGCTTAGAGCGGCGAGAACACTCAGGTTATTGTCAGCAAAAGGAGGAACTTCCTGAACGTGTGTGTGTGTGTGTGTGTGTGTGTGTGTGATATGAAGCGGCCCAGCTCTGTCTCCAGGCCGTCCACGCTTAAGGAGAAACAGTAAGACAATAACGATCCTGTTTGAAGGTCACGAGCGCTCATATGACGGCTATAGATCAGTGTGTCTCCTGTTTCGAAGGTCATGAGATAATCCACATCCAAACACCACTGATACAACATGAACGAAAAGTTAGCATCCCCTCACAACACAACGTACTCTTATTCATAAAGAAACCACAAAAAAACATTGTATTTCAGATTTAGTTTTTTTCCTGATCTGATTTCACCAAAAATCATTCAAGGAGTTTAAAAGTTTACACCCCCTTTATAAATGTGATGAATATTTTCTCTCTTCAAGTCATGTAGGTTTAAATTCCAGGCTGTTATGCAAACACAAAACGTCTGGAAATAGTTTTTCCACCAAACACGTGTGCAGGAGCTGAGCTTACGTTCACTGCTGTACTTAAATAAAATGAAGTCAATGCTACCAGATGCAGAAGGAACCGTTTTATACCCCACTGAGATTCCCACTGTTCATAGACATTAAAGTTATTAATTCAGAAAAGCATCTCAGACAAACAGACTTTCATTACATGCATTTATTTGAGAGAGAAACAAACAGAAATGGCCACACGCACGTCTCAATGTGGTCACCAGCACGTTTCTGAGTCACTGAACAGGTCAGATAAAAATTTAAAAATTAAAGCATTACAAACGTTGGATGGTCGGAGGCGAGGCGAGGCACGGAGAGCGCTGATGATGCGGATGTGCAGGTCGACCTGCGGATTCCAGCAAAGTGCTAAAGCCCAGAGCCAATCAGAGGCCAGAGACTGGAATAAATTAAAAACAAAATCATGCTTTATAACCACCACCATCATCATCCTCATTCTATATGCTAGATGGTGTGTGTGTCTCTCTCTGGCTCCCCCTGCTGGCTGTAGCTGTAGTGTCACCCCACAGAACTATAGTGTCATATTTATTAATTTCACCAACTTTCACGCCCTCTCATCCTCACCCTAAACGTCTCGACTCCCTGAAACAGTGTGTACACTCGCCAGTCCTGATTTTATACATACAGAATCAACGTAAACCCCCGAAAAACATCTCCCTAACCCTAAAAAAAGTATAATTGCTCTTTATATTCTCTGAAAATATACACCAATACAGGGAGGAAAAATCTTTAAAAACCAAACCCCTCAGTAACAACTAATAAAAGACAGACTGGGGAAAAGAGGAGAGAAACATAAATCACTCAGAAGAAAAAAAAAACTTGATTTAATAAAATAAATAGAAAACAAATGATTTCTGAAAGCAGCAAAAATAAAGAGGATGATTAAAGGCGAAGTGTTAAACAGGAAAGGCAAAAAGAGACACAGCAAGAGACGCACACGTCGCTGCGTCAAGGTTTTAGTGTCATGTCTTTATGAGAGGAAAACGAGAAACATCTGGAAAGATCAGCCAACGTGGAAGAGACTCCCGAAATCCCAGACCTGGAACACTGCCTCGGATTTCCAGAAGTGTTCAGAGTCAGAATCATGAGATCTAGAAGATTAAAACATGTGTAAGATCTCGCGCTCTCTCTCTCACACTTTCACACACACACACACACACACACACACACACACACACACACACACACACACACACACGTCTGCTTGTAATCAGTTCTTAAAGTCAAAGTGAAACTGATGATGTAAATTGTCCGACTCTGTGACTCCGCTCCCTCTGCCACTGTGATGTTGATTGTCCACATGGGGGCAGCAGTGAGAACTTCATTTGCATGCGTTTGTTTGTTTTTGTGTGTGTGTGTGTGTGTGTGTGTGTGTCTGTCTGTCTGTCTCTTTGGTTTGTGCCAGGCCCCAGTTTTTACAGGATCATCAGGAGGAATGTAGGGAGAGACAACAGCATCGATTAAAGGAAAAAAAACAGAAGGTTTTGATTGTGTGCGGTTGTGTAGTGATGATGTGGTGACGATGTCTCGGGGTCGGGTGAGGATCCGTGATCCAGCTGTTCTTTGACTGTGTAATGAGTTTAAATGGTCTGTCGGAGAGTTGGGGTGTGAAGGAGCCGCAGGAGGACGAGAGCGAGACTCCGGGCTCAGTGACGCTCACAGACTATTCACACACTCCCCCATCGTCTCTGCACACGGTTCCACCCTGTGACACACACACATCACAGATTTAATCACATGTTCACAAACGGTAAAGCTGTTATTAACTGGCGTTCCTTAAAGTCTGCTTAATGCCGCTCGGAGGTTTGACACTCGCGCTCCTCATTAACATAACGCTGAGGAATAAAGCGCCAGGGAGGAAACCGGCGGTGTTTAGGAGCCGAGAGTGAACCCGCGTCTCCCTCTGAACTCCACCTGTTCATGTGTATGTGTGTGTGTGTGTGTGTGTGTGTGTGTGTGTGCTGCTGTTTAATAAAGCCCAGGAGGGGAACTGCACGTCCTACACTACAGGAGTCGTTAAAGGACATGATGGAGGGGGTCCCATAGTCAAGCATATTATTCTTAGTCTTATTTTTAAATAAAGTTGTAGATGTTGCTCAGCTATTAGAGATAAATTATTAGATTTAGATCATTAACGCTCGAGTGGTGTTCAGTCTCACCGCAGATGCAGCGCTAAGCGGCGTCTCTGCCCGCGTCCAAACTGGCGTCCAGCAGAAGTTCCTCCAGGTCCTGACCGCAGCTCAGCTCCGCCGTCACGCTCACTGGAACACCACAGAGAAACACCGGTGTTACAACACTGCGCTACAAACACCCGCGCTAAAAACACCCGCCACCCGCGCTGGAACTGCGCGGTGAACTCACTGTGCTCCATGACGCAGCAGGCCGCTTTATGTGCCTCGGGCTCCAGCAGGTGCAGTGTGAACTCTGGCTTCAGGCCGTTTGGCAGGGTGCCGCCTGGAGGTGGCGCTGTGTCGACTCGCTCCACATCATCTGCTGTAGAACAGCCGTGTACTGTTTCTAAGCCCTGTTCCAGTGAGGCGTCTTTATCCAGCTGTCGGTCATCGTTTGGCGTCTCCGAGTCCAGATGTTGTGTGAGCTCCTCCTGCAGGTCACCAGTGGGATCACTGCTGCTCGGTTCCTTGTGCTCTCCTTCAGGAGTTTCCAGCGGATCCTGGAGCAGGTCCTCTGCAGGGGCAGTGTGATGGATCTGAGCATGCTCAGTGTGAGTGTTTTCATCGCTCTTTGCATCCTGGTCCGGTCCTGGGCTGGGACTGGGTGTAGAAGGATGCGCCACTGTGGTACTGACTGATGGTTCTGGTTCTCCTGGTTTAGACTCTGCAAGAGTGGTGTGATGAACCGCAGCATGCTTACTGTCCACAGTCTCCTTTCTCGTCATTACCTGGTCCGGTTCTGGCCCGGGATCGGGTTCCTGCTGCGCTTGGCTGGGTGTGGTACTGACTGAAGGTTTATATAATCCTGATTTGGACTCTGTTGATGCTCGTGAAGGTTGCTCAGATGTCTCCTGAGTTGTGGTGGTTCTCTCTGCACGCTGTGGTTCCTGAGAGACTCTCTGTTGTTCTGCAGAGGACCCAGAAGGGGTTTTATTCTGTGCCGCGGGCTTCGTCAGGCCACTCTGCTGCTGCTGCTGCTGCTCAGGAGGACTTTCCACTCGCGTCACCATGAAGATCTTGTGTCCTCTCCCAGGGCTGGACACAGAGAAGCAGCGGCCGGGTGAAGACGACGTTCCGCTCGACACACTCGCTTCCGTCACTTTGATCCCTGACATTGTGTCTGCCGTCCCGCGGGTGGAGCTGGGAGTATTAATGGGCGGAGTCAGGCAGGAACTAAGGGTGGAGCTTTGGGAAGGCGGGGTTCGGTTCAGGGGCGATGTCTGTGCAGTGGGTTTTGTCTCTTCGTCTTCGTCAGTGTCCGTGTCAGAATCCGAGTCGTCCTGCGTTGCTGGTGCTCCGTCTTCATCGTCTCCGATTTCACTCGGCTTCTCACCCTCCTCCTGCTCCTCCTCCTGCTCCTCCTCCTGCTCCTCCTCCTGCTCCTCCTCCTGCTCCTCCTCCTGCTCCTCCTCCTGCTCCTCCTCCGGATGCTCCTCCTCCGGATGCTCCTCCTCCTCCTGTTCATCTTCCTCGTGTTCATTCTTCTGTTCCTCTGAGACCTGATCTCCAGCGTCCACCTCACCCTCAGGAGGCGGATCCTCAGTGGCGATTTCAGCCATGGACACCGACTGCCTCATCTGCTGCAGAGACTCCTCCTTCTCTTTAGCAAGGACAAAGTTGCGCTTGCAGCCGTTCTGGATGTCGGTCAGCAGGGTGCGCTGTGTCTCGATAAAGCTCTTCACCTGAAGTGAGAGACAGACAGACAGAAACAGACAGAAAGACAGACGGGAGCACAAAGGAAATATCAAACCTGAACAGGAGACAGTGGCAGATGAGCTTTTATCTGAGTGAGTGATAAAAACACTTACGTTATGAGTGTTATGTCACAGCGCCCCCGTCTGGACCATTTACAACGCAACATTATAATAAACTAAACCCAAACCTCACCTGCTCCCCTGACCTTCAGTAAGAGCACCTCTGTATAGGAACAACTGCTGATCAAATAAACCAACCTCTTCTGTAAACTCCAACAGGGCTGTGAAGGATAACTGTGTGTGTGTGCGTGTGTGAGTGTGTGTGCATGTGCGTGTGTGTCCCACATCCTCTCTCACCGTCTCTTTCTTGGGTTCTCGGTCCAGGTCGAGGCGGAGCAGGGACGTGTTCACCTTCAGAGCGAGTGACAGAGCCATCAGGCCTCCGGTCTTTATCTCGTTCTCTCGCAGGTCCAGACGAAGCAGTCGTGGGCTTTCTGCGAAAAACTCTGCCACGGCCACGGCACCTGAACACACACACACACACACACACACACACACACACACACACACACACACACACACACACACACACATACACACACACACACACACATACATACACACATACATACACACATACATACACACATACATACACACATACATACACACATACATACACACACACACACACACACACACACACATACACACACATACACACACATACACACACACACACACACACACACACACACACACACAC
>JAAGKR010006665.1:0-41604 GCA_011419295.1 Clarias macrocephalus
AGACAAAAATGTCTCCAAACACACACACACTCACACACAACACATACATCTTTAAAAAATAAACACACATATACACACAAACACACACACATACACTGCACAGACACTCACACAATACACAAACTTTACATACATATATTAAAAACAAACCCAAACACACACACACACACACACACACACACACACACACACACACACACACACACACACACACACACACACACACACACACACACACACACACACACACACACACTTCGCACACAGACGACACAGACACACATGACATGCACAAACACACATATAGTTAGTCACACACATATACTATATATACATATAAACTATAAACAAACACAGACACACAGAAACTTCTTATCCTACACATACAATACACATCCTACACACCCTTCACATACAGTACACTGACACACACAAACTACTTATCCTACACATACAGTACACATCCTAAACACAAAAAATTCTAGGTTTTCATCTTCTGAGAGAACTTCTTGTTGGACCTCCAGACCGTTGTATGGTATGCGCCAGCCTGAGACCCTTGAGTGTTCAAAGTACCCTGCAGAGGGCTGCACAGGACTGGCTTGAGCAAGCTTGAGATGGGGTTTATCTTCACCGACCAGAGAATGACCGATGGTAAGCAACTGAAATGAATGCTAGTTGTATCTTATATGGCCCGATGTACTTCTTGGCATGCACCTTCAGCAGGAAGTTCTTTAAGGAACTTTCAGTCCCATTGTCCTGGGTGAGGCTCTTGCTCTGAGAACATGGGCAGACGGTGGCCGAATTGGGGCCTACAGGGAGCAGATTGATCATCCTAGGTTCTTTGAGAATATCTGAGAATTAGTCCACCTGTTTGTGAAACGCTGGGAAAGGTGGTTGTCGGTGGTTCAGATAGCTCAGACTCTATGACCCTAACTGCTTGACAAAGTGTCATGAGTAAACCATTAATTTCAACAAACGTACTGCGGCCTACGACGGAACGCTCACCATTCTGCATTCACACTCATCATACTGCCCTTCAGCCTTGTCTGTGTGCTTTTCAGTCCTGGGTGATTTTCATTCTTTGTGGCTCTTCGCAACGGTCGCAGCAAACAGCAGCGATAAGCTGAGCCAGCCAGATTTGGAGTTCCAGGAATCACCTACTGTAGCCAAGCATGGTAAATCTGTGACACATATCATGTCTGCCTAGATGTGCCTAGTTACAGTTTGTGTTCTTGATCAACCGACCAGTATTTACAGTTGATGATTCAGGGACACCTGGTTCTGAAGCAGGTGAAAACTTGGCCAATAGAAGCCTGCACTGCTGTTTTGAGGACACTTTTAGGAAGGCTGCAACTTTACTGACTTGGGAGGGGGGTCACTTCATCAGCGACCGCGTAAATGCCCAGAGAATGCTCATCCAGTCATGTGGCAGGGCATACAAGCCATCACCACCAAAAGGACATCACCAAAGGAATCTCACCGTTACTTGCTTGTGACAGTGACAGCTCCATTCCATTCCTCAAATTGCAGAGGCTAACTGTCTGGTGTAAGCACAACAACTTGTCTCTGAACGTTGCTAAAATACTTTCTCATGAACATCAACTGCTTCTATGTGGAGATCGTCAACAGCACCAAATTCCTGGTTGGCCATCTGGAGGAGAACCTCACTCAGCACCAGCTCCTTGCACACGATAGCATTAAAAACATATTCTCTTCCTGAGAAGGCTGAGGATGGCCCAGCTTCCACACCGATCCTTTCCACTTTCTATAGAAGGACTATTGAGAGAATCCTGAGCAGCTGCATCACTGTCTGGTTTTCCTCTCGGACCGCAAGACCTTACAGCAGATAATGAGAACAGGAGAGGAGGTCACCGGTGTCTCTATTCCGTCAATCGAAGACATTTACACCGCATGCTGCATCTGCAACACCACCAACATTGTGGCTGATGGGACACACAGCTCACACTCACTCTTCACCCTCCTGCCAACTGGAAAACGATAGCAAAGCAGTCAGTCACTCACATCCAGACTGTGCAACAGCGTCTTTTCACAACACATCCATCTCCTCAACAGAAAAGGGACTGGACGGATAAACAAGCTCAAACACACACACACACACACACACACACACACACACACACACACACACACACACACACACACACACACACACACACACACACACACACACACACACACACACACACACACAATGTCTCAGATAACTGAGAACATTGAGACTGAACGGATAAACAACACACGCGTTAACACACTGATCAACAACCATCTAACAAATTGTCCATACTGACTGAACAGACAACCTGAAATAACTGATTATACACACTGATCAACAAACATCTATGAATGGTTCACACCAACCTGCAATTGCTCTTTTGCACAATGTCCATTACTTGTTATAGGCACAAAACTATTTGATCTTTGCTGCTACTTCAAAGGAATGTGTCCTGATGAGGAATTAGTCACATCATCAGCACAAAGTAATGAAATGTGTCATGTTGTCACGTTGTGATTTTGTTACTCTTGTTTGCACATTTGCACGAGCACTTTATATTTTCTCTTTTTTTTCTATAGAACTTAGTTTTCTGTTAACTTAAAAATGTCAATCTGTCTTGTCACAGCTAGGCAGCTAATTAGGTTGTTTATTTAGCTAGTTAGTTTTTGTTAATTCATGATGGTAATTTATGTTGTATGTAAGACCTTGCTCCTAGAGGAACGTTGTTTCATGTCATTGTGTACTAAACTGTATATGGTTGAAATGAAAATAAAAGTCTACTTGAACTTGACTCAGTTAGCCTGGCTTTTGCACTCATAAAGTGAACAACGAGCTTTGTAAAAACCCACACCTAGACATGGTGGCACGCCCATTTGCTTTTTTTCTTTCTTATGCTTAGGTCATGCACGGTTGTCAAAGCATTTCTCTCTATGATTGTGTATTTGACAAATAAAATTTTAAATTAAATTGAAACAAAAATTCACATTTATTAACATGATCCATTAATTTAGCAACTTCGTCATTCATTTTAACATTGCTTCCTTTTTAACTGTATGTAAAAAACATAAAGGTGTGAATCAGCTTTCCCATCAAGTGAAAATGAGATTTGTGAATATTAGAAAAGTGAAAGAAATAATTTCCAAAACATTCTTGAATTCTGGCATACATGTTGAATAACTATTTTTTTGTTATTCTTTTTCACGTTTGAGAATGAAAACTGAATATAAACTTATTTCCCATATTTTTGTGACCATGCATTAGTTGAGAGAGACAACCGCTTTTTCTTACACAACTAAGGCATGGTCATGTAAAACGCACAAAATGAGTTTATATGCACTTTTTATGCTCAAAATGTGAAAAACCCTAACATAAAAGTAGTTATTCAACATTTATGTCAAAATGCATGAAAGTGTTGGAAATGATCATTCCTTTCAGTTTTCTGGTTCTCATGCTGAGAACCAGTGTTCCTAGCGCCGTGTTCTTAGCACTGTACGAGCTCAGGAAAGCGGTTTTCTCACACAACTAAGGCATGGTCATGTAAAACACACAAAATGAGTTTATATGCACTTTTTATGCTCAAAAAGTGAAAAAGAGTAATAAAAAATTTGTTATTCAACATGTATGCGAGTATGAATGAAAGTGACAAAATGAGGTCATATGGACTTTTTATGTTCAAAATGTGAAAAAGACTAACAAAAAAGTAGTTATTCAACATTCATGCTAAAATGCATGAAAGTGTTGAAAATTATCATTCCTTTCACTTTGATGCTTCTCATGCTGAAATAAATCGTTTGCCGTGTTCTTAGCGCTGTATGAGCTCAGGAAAGCGGTTTTCTCACACAACTAAGGCATGGTCATGTGAAACAAACAAAATGATTTAATATGCACTTTTTATGCTCAAAATGTGAAAAAGACTAAGAAAAAAGTAGTTATTCAACATTTATGCCAGAATGCATGAAAGTGTTGGAAATTATCATTCCTTTCACTTTTAACCGTCTCATGATGAGATAAACCGTTTGCCGTGTTCTTAGCGATGTACGACCTCAGGAAAACAGTGTTCTCACACAACTAATGCATAATAATGATAAACGTACAAAATGAATTTATATCGAGTTTTTATGCTCAAAACGTGAAAAAGAATAACAAAAAATTGTTATTCATCATGTTTGCCAGAATGAATGAAAGTGTTGGAAATGATCATTCCTTCCACTTTCATGCGTCTCATGATGAGATAAAGCTTTCGCGGTGTTCTTAGCGCTGTCCGTGCCCAGGAAAGTGGTTGTCTCTCTCAACTAATGCATGGTCAAGTAAAACATGCGAAATAAGTTTATATTCAGTTTTCATTCTCAAACGTCAAAAATGAATGACAAAAAAAATATTCAACATGTATGCCGAATTCATAAATGTTTTGGAAATAATTTCTTTCACTTTTCTAATATTCACAAATCTCATTTTCACTTTATGTGAAAGCTGATTCACACCCTTAACACATGGTGGTGTATCGACGTACAGTACTTCCTCCAATGCAGGTCGGAGTGCTTCTAATGGCGGGTCAGCCTAGGAATGACGCGGTGTGAGGTAATGTTTCTGTAGTGGAGAGACATAGCTGACTGGATACCAGAATCCCAGTAATGGGCTTTCCCACAATGTCTAAGTGTAGGTTTTTACATGCGGGTGAACACAAAGCATGGGGCTTTAGGTTGTGGTTCACTTTATGTGTTCAAAAGCCAGGCTAACTGAGCCAAGTTCAAGTAGTCTTTCATTTTCATTTAAAGCTTTGCTATCGTTTTCCAGATAGCAAGAGGATGAAGTGTGAGTGTGTTCTGTGTAGCCAATCAGCCACAATGTTGATGGCATTGCAGATGCAGCGTGTGGTGTAAATGTCTTTGATAGACGGAAGAGAGACACCGATGACCTCCTCTGCTTGCTCATGCCAGTCCTGTGCAGCACTCTGGCGGATCTATCACCATCAATATCACAGTGGGGACCCCGCATGCATGGTCAGTCGAGGAACGCTTATGCATCCAAGGCAGACACATACTATTCCCTGGTCTGGTTGTCCACAGAGGAGCTCTCTGAAGATGGCCATGGGCTTTTTAAAATAAAAAGAATAAATATAATTACAAGCAATGCAACCACCGGCGGCGCAATTTAGTGTCTTCTTGTGCCAGTCCTAAGTCACAATCCTTTGATAAATGCAAAGGATTGTGTCAGGAAGTGCATTCGACAAAAATCATTTGCCAAATCAATGATGCGAATCACAAATATCATTCCATACCAGATCGGTCGCGGCCCGGGTTAACAACGACCGCCACTAGTGCTGTTGACCTACACGTTGCTGGTGGAAATTAGGCTACTGTTGGTCAAAAAAGGAGAGGAGGAAGGCGTGTTTGAATGCAGAGAGAGAAAAGGAAAGGCATGAGTTTAGGAGTGATATTAGGGACATTGAATGTTGGGACTATGACAGGAAAGGCAAAAGAGTTTGTTGACATGATGCAGAGAAGGAAGGTGGACATACTGTGTGTCCAGGAGACAAGGTGGAATGGTAGAAAGGCTAGAAGCTTAGGATCAAGGTTCAAATTGTTTTACCATGGATCTGTACAGGTTTGCGAATCAGAGAGATGGGAACGATGTGCAGCATGTTAGAGTGATTAAAGATAAAGATGAAAATGTACTGACAGATGCCAGGAGGGTGATAGGAAGATGGAAAGAGTACTTTAAAGAGTTGAAAATTGATCAAAATGAAAGAGAACAAAGAGTAGAAGAGGTGAGTGTTGTGGAACAGGAAGTTGCAAATATTAGTAAGAGTGAGGTGAGGAGGGCATTTCAGAGGATGAAGCGTGGAAAGGCTGTTGGTCCTGATGACATACCTGTGGAGATATGGAAGTGCTTAGGAAAGGTTGTAGTAGAGTTTCTAACTAGTTCGTTTAACAAGATCTTGGAGAGTGAGAGGATTCCAGAGGAATGGAGGACAAGTGTATTGGTGCCGATTTTTAAGACCAAGGGAGATGTCTAGAGCTTTTGAATTGCAATTGAATGAACCTTTTTAGAAAGAGTAGTGGAAGCTAGGTTAAGGGCAGAGGTGAGCATTTGTGAACAGCAATATAGTTTCATGCCTAGAAAGAGTACAACAGATGCACTATTTGCCTAGAGAGAGGATTTGTGGTGTTGTATGAGGTGTCTAAGGTTTCGTCGGCTGGATGATTTTAAGATGTGTTGCCGAGTAATGTCCGTGTACTTATGAGCCGTGTATTTATGCATATAAAAGTCCCTACTGTGAAACACACATCAGAACATGAAAGGTTCAAAAAACATCCAAAACCAGTCCAGTCAGACCTCAACGTCTATAAAACGTTTAATTGACGTTTACATTACAAAACATTTTGTATTAAACAAATAAGAAAAATCTATATATTTTTATATACATATAAATATAGATGTAATAAATATTATACACATAATATATTTACATATTTGTGTGCATATTATATATATATATATATACACACACAAATATAAAATTATACAACATTTTGAACTAAAGGCTAAATATGCAGTACAACAGTAACAGAGTAACATCAGCTAAACAAGAACGTCAGCTGTTAATGGCTTATTTCTTATATCCGCCACCCCCAGCTCTTCCTGGAGCATCTTTTAGATGTTCCGCCATTGCTACCTCAATCTCGGAGTCTGTAGCATTTGGGCTCCATCTTTTCACTGCATCTGAGGGAAGTGAATATTAAACAAAAACAAAAACAAAAAAAAAAGGAAAAATTGTAGATACATGAAATGCACTTGATTAAAAAAAAAAAGTCTTTATGACCCTACAACTAAATTAAAAATGTGTCTTGGAACAACATTTTTATCAGTTTCATTAATGAAGCATTTGGGAAAAAGTAATCAACATGCATTACATTACATTTTACATTTGAATAATCTTTTGTTAATAAAAGATGTTCTGCATTAAATGTGTGTTAGGTTAATGAAAAAAAAAACTGCATGTCCCCTTCCCCTTCAAAACCACTGTGGTTGAGAAAGTCTCATAACTCTGTGGAAGTCAACAGGGCATTTTTGTGGTCTTTAAAACAATATTCCTTGAATAGATAAAAAGGTACCAATAAAAATTACATAAATACTAAAGAATTTCACATCATAAGGCCAAAAATACCTTGAATTATATTGTATAAGGAGGTAGCTCCAAATGGCTTCTTTTGAAGTTGGGCACCACCCCTCATATTGAATTTTGCCATTAAGACATTCGACATGATTCTGTGAAAGAAATTACTCAGGATTACTTCACCTTCAGTAACATTTACATGCAAAGTCAATATTACAATTAGCAGTTGTAATATTTTTACCGTGTCACTTTTATGCAATGTTAAACTGTTATACACTTTCACAACTAATAATCTTTCATGTAATGTAACAAGTTCCCTGAACTATGTCCTTATCCATATGTTATGTGACAACCAATTAGTCATTAATGGTTTACACTGAAACTAGGTTTAGATTTTTTGGTAGACTAAGTCAGTACAGACACCTAAAACCTTCTGAACAAGAAAATATGCACGTATGTGAGATATAATAAAAGATTAAATCCTGAAAGAAAAAAGACTGGGTTTATTTGTGGCCATAATGTACATGTTCATTTTATTTATGAATTATGCAGCAATACAAATAATGTAAGGTAAAATACAGACCTGTTCATGACTTTGTTAACACAGTCCCTGACAGAAGATCCCCCAACTCTGGACAGTTGCTGAACCTAAATGTGACACCACAATCTGTAGTATGATATTTTAAAAAGGGCACATTCTTTTTGTCACATTTAAAACTTACACAGATCGACTTCTTCTCTTCATCTTTGATGCACTCTTCAAAGGATTTCAGGTCACTCCACAAATCCAGTCTTGTTATATATGATGTACATGTAGTGTTGCCAGGGTCCACAATGGCAGCTACTCGCTGAAGTTCCTCTTTTAAGTCAAACAACATTGCAAACAGCTTCACTTGGAATCCTGGAAGAAAAAATCAGTAGATTAATATGTTAAACATCTACACATTACTACTTACATTTCTGAAATGTGACACTTTGTGTTTATGCAGGACATTAGGCTTGGCAGTTTATTTATAATCTTGTTTGCCTGCTGATTAACGGGAAGAATAAGGTCATAAAAACTTAAGTGCAAACTGAATTGACAGCCAGCAAAAACATTGGTATTTATTGTCCTTCGATACTTCGTTAACAACAAATACTTGTAGTTCTAACAAACACTGACAGTAAACTGTGAATGCATAATGACTTCGCTTAAATATGCATTTTATTTTACTGCCTAGGCTTTTAAACACACCACATATTTTATATTATATATACAGTAATTTCTTACTTGCAGTTGACATGGGGTAAGCACTTCTTGAGGGTCTGGCGCCACCTGTTACAAAATGTAAAAAATGTAAAACCAAATTTTGGTAGGACAAGCTGATGGCTGAAACAGACCATTAATATACATACATAACCTTACTTCTGTGCTCTCTCTGGGATGCAGCTGTTAAGAAGCAGGCCAACGTTAGGACACGCTGTCATTAATGTTTCACCACACACACACACACACACACACACACACACACACACACACACACACACACACACACACACACACACACACACACACACACACACACACACACACACAGACACACACACACACAAAAAAAAACAAGGTACTTAAAGAAAACACAAACAACCCATGTTGGATTATTTGAACTACTTCATGGATGTACCAAACATTTAGACTTCTTATGGTCCAATTCAACCTAGACAAGTATTGTAGCCATATTATCATTAACAATAACTAAAAAAGGTATCCTACCCTGGTCGTCGAGTGCCACGAACCTGCTTGCTTTCCAACTATACCTGCCCTACTTACTGCTGATTAATATTTACTTAATTATAATTTTTATCAAAGTGATCAAAATATTATATAGCAAAGAATCATATTTTTCATACAGACCAGAGTGACACAGATTCATTATGCAAAATGCAGCACCATAAAGCTTTACTTACTTCTTGTGTTGGAAGCTGAGGCCATACTCTGGTATTTCCATACTTTGTCTCCTTCCTGATCCTTGTCGGTGATCATTGTGCATTACCTCACCTGCACAAAAATAGTTAACGTTATGGTAGTGTAAATTATTAATACAGTAAATCACTGGAACATTTTAGGATATTTAAACATTAGGAAAAACTAAAAATTAATCAGCATCAGAAGCACATATGTCTCATATTGTTGCTGGTTAACCTAGGGTATGGATTACCACCTTGATACTGATGATCACGATCATGAAGCCTGTTATCTCCTGTGTAGAAAACACAGCAAAACAAAGTTTATATCCTTTTTGCTGTTTCATATCTCAAAATATCTTTAAAATTGATCCTACACTTGCACCATCAAACCCTGCAACAACCAGACCTTATTCTAGAACATGTATAACTGATACTTATTCATGCTCTGTATGTTTCCAAACTCTTCTTACCCTCCCCCACTCCAATCTCATCTGAAATTATATCTTTATACCACTTTTGATTGACAGAACACACCTGCAGTGGGTAGGGCAGGAATAATTGGAAAACAATTAGGCCAGGTGTCCTTGAGGACCAGGGTTGGGAGCTCCATATCTATTAAACCATGTTCCTGCAGTAGCATGAAACTGCCCTGCTCATTTGTAAATATTTTTTTACAAATATCCAGCCAACCTAACATTATGGGGATTGTCATTTTGCCATGGGTTTTCCACCAAGACGTTTGCTCAACTGCATAAAATAGTGTAACAGACCTAATTTGATTTCGTTATAGTGTGCTAATGTTAGATGCACGGGCGCTCATTATGTGTGTGTGTGTGATGCATTTATCCCCTCGGGGCTTGCTGTAGATGGGCAAGTCGCATGCGCACTTCCTGGTCTAGAGTGTCGGGAGTTTGTGTGAGTTCGGGCTAATGAAGAGTTGAAAATAAAAAGTAAAGAAAGGATTCCGTGTGCTCTCGTTTTTGTTGTTTTCATATTACCCAAAGTGTTTAGGCGGACCCGGCACGAACGCTCGGTTACATTGGTGGCAGCGGTTTTGTTTTGTGTGCGCTTAAGTGGTACAGTGTAGCGGTTGTTTAACTAGTTAGTTAATAGTCAAAAGTTCTTAGGAGAGTTAGCACGCGCATTGAACGTTGACACGGCCATCATATGGTGTAAGGAAGAGGACGATTTATTTTCTAGAAGGGACCGCGACAAGATTAACAGACACGTGAGGATTGAGTTACCGCCGCCATTCTCCGGTGACGAGAAGCAGAGTTTCTTGTGTTGGGCACGGCAGTTCCTATAATTAGATAGCACTGCATCCTATAATTACGAACTGTCGCAGATTCTACCGACGCGGCTGACCAACGCGGCATTTCTTTTGTGGGACAGCCTCCCCCGCACTGTTCAGGCTGATTATACAGCGGCCAAAGAACGGCTTAAGGAAGCGTTTGGACAACGGCAGTTTATGGATCATTTCAGAGCCAGCCTCTCAGCCCGCCCTCGTGCTCCACGGGAGAGTTTGGAAGTGTATGCGGCAGAGATCAGTAGGCTAGTGGACGAGGCTTTTCCTGAATATGGCGACAGAGCCCAGAGGGAAGAAAAATTTCGTCGTTTCCTTGCTGGTTTGGATCCTGTGCTCAGAGCTAAATGCCATGAACAAGGAGCAACGGATTTGGAGGAGGCTGTGATAATTGCGGGTCGGTGTGAGAACGCTAGAGACGCAATAAAGACTGATTACATGACTGGTAATGCTGCAGGGAGTACTGATGATGTAGGCGCTGTGGCTGCTGTTTATTCTGTGACTGATAATGGGGGACTACACAGAGCTGTGAATCGATTGACTGAGGAAATGAGGGATATGAGAATGCAATTGAGGCGCTTGGGTGACGAGAATCAAAAACTGAAGGCCAGAGCGAGCTACAGAGCAAGGGACGAGTGGGATGGAGGCCGCTCTCAGTCTAATGGAAGGTGCCAGTGTGTCTGCGGAGGTCGAGGATGTCAGTCACGTGTCTTTGATGGCGCTTGGAGAGGCCGCTCACCTGAGAGGAAGTTCCAGCATGGTGATGAGCGCGCAGCAGGTATGGATGTGCATAGTTATAATGACTCACGCTCCCCTGTGTCTTCAGCGAGACGCAGCCCAAGCCCCGGGCCTCGCGGATGGAACAGCTATGAGGATACTTCGAGAAAGAGGGGAGTGCGTTTCATGTCACCCGGAAGAGAAGAGCGCCGCTACCAGGCGGAAAACGGACCGTAGCTGATGTCACGGCCCAAACACCAGCTATGTTTCCTTTGGGCCCTCATACTGACAAGGCCGATGACTATAACTCTGTGCTAATAGACAATGAGTTTAGTTTGGAGACTAACCAGGACCTGTTAGTGTCGTATGTGAAAGGAGTGATTGAAGGTGTGGAGGTTCGGATGTTAGTTGATTCAGGTTCCAGTGTGTCCGTTATGAGTGCAGATTTTCGTATGTCAATTCCTACACTTCGCAATCGCCCACTGAGAAAAGACTATGTTTCTGCACATGCAGTGAATGGACAAATGCTGGATACACTGGGTACCATTACTGTAACATTCCAGCTAGGAACTGAGTCATGGCAGCATGTTTTTCATGTGCTAAGAGAAACCACACAGACTGTGCTGCTGGGCTGGGATTTTCTGTTGAAGAATCATGCATTACTGGACCTCGGCCATGCCAAACTCCAATTGTGGGACATCACAGTTCCTTTGCTTACCACTAATGACTTTGTTCCAACATGTTGCAATGTGTCACTTGCAACCACTATAAATTTGCCACCTCTCAGTGGTGCCAGTTAAAGTGTGTCTACCCAATGCTGCTCGTGTGGCAAATGACTTTGTTGGATACCTAGAACCTAATGTTGCGGAGTCTTGTAGTCTAATAGTAGCTCACACACTGGCTGGAGTTCACAATGGACTGACAAAGGCTCGGATTTTAAATCCTACAGGACATGACATTTCATTAAAACAAGGATTGCACCTGGGTGAGTTATACTTGGTTAATGAATCGGATGTTCAACCGTTTCATGCCCCTGTTGATGTAGCGGCAGTGACCTCTTCCACGGCCGCGCCCTCTATATCACTGGATGAGTCCCCTATTTCTGACTCAGAGAGAACTGCACTGCATGCCATGCTGTGTGAATTTCATGACATTTTCAGCTCCTCCAAACAGAATGTTGGCAAATGCAAGTTGGTGAAACATCACATAAGAACTGGTGAACAGGCTCCCATCAAACTGCGTGCACATCGTCTCCTGAAAAACGGGCTGAAATAGAAAGACAGGTGGCTGATTTGCTTGCGGATGGTGTAATCGAGGAAAGCTGTAGTCCCTGGGCGTCGCCAGTTGTTTTGGTGAGGAAGAGGTGTGGCACATGGCGTTTTTGTGTGGACTACAGACGTTTGAACAGTGTGACTATTAAAGACTCTCATCCACTGCCCCGAGTCGATGACACACTCGACGCACTGGCAGGTGCTGCCTGGTTCAGCACACTAGACTTTTCTAACGGATACTGGCAGGTGGAAGTCGCAGAGGAGGATCGAGAAAAGACGGCTTTTACAACAGGACAGGGTTTATATCAGTGGAGATCTATGCCGATGGGCCTTTCCAACGCCCCGGCTACTTTTCAACGTTTGATGGAGCTGGTCCTCAGGGGGCTCCCATGGCACATCTGCATGGTATACCTCGATGATATTTTGATTTACAATAAAACCTTGGAGGAACACATGTCAAGCCTTAAGGAGGTGTTTTTGAGGATCCAGTCCGCAGGTTTGAAACTGAACCCACGGAAGTGCCACCTTGCCAGAGATCATGTAGTTTTCCTGGGCCATGTAGTTTCTCGTAGGGGTCTTCAGCCCGACCCCAAGAACACGGAGAAAGTTTTGAACTGGCCGGTTCCTCGTTCTCCTTCGGAGGTGAGAGCCTTTGTGGGACTGTGTTCTTATTATAGGCGTTTCGTCAAAGACTTTTCAAAACATGCTGCACCACTGAACCAACTTGTTGGTAAAAATGTGCCCTTCATGTGGAATGTTACATGCGATCAATCATTTAATCATCTGAAAAATGTGTTGTCATCTGAGCCTGTTGTGATATTGCCTGACTTTAGTGTGCCATTTAAAATCTACACTGATGCCTCCAACTGGGCTGTTGGTGCAGTTCTCGCGCAGGACAGGGATGGACGGGAACATGTAGTGGCATATGCCAGTCGGGCATTAAATTCTACACAGAAACGTTGGTCCACTTTTGATCGTGAGTTGTGGGCTATTGTGTGGGCAGTACGGGAATTCAAGCACTACATTGGACTTGCCTCATTTACCATCGTCACAGACCATCGTCCACTCTTAGCTCTTCGGCGGATGTCCATTGATGATGACCCAACAGGGAGAAGAGCAAGATGGATACTGGAGCTTGATCCATTGAATTGGGTCATTGTTCACAAGGATGGGCAACAGCACAAGAACGCGGATGCACTTTCTCGCCGCCCTGAGACACTTGACACGAATGTGGCGGAGGATAAAGTTAAAAGGGCATTGCAAGTGAATGTGGTGAGTTCGAATCAGACAGACATTACACATTCTTCTAAAGTCAAAGATTTCATTGGCGGCATGACCGCGGAGAACCCACTTGAACATTTTGAGAGCATGTCTCCCATCAATGTATTGTTTTACAGTGTAGCAGATGTGGGGGCTATGCAAGCTGCTGATCCTGACATTAAAACCGCTCTGAGCTGGGTGGCACACGCCCAGAGACCTCCCAGGAGAAAAATACAAGGGGCTTCTCAGTGTTTACGGAAGCTTTGGACTGAATTCGACCATCTTTTTATCATTGATGGACTGTTATGCCGTTCAGTTTGCTGCCCCCTAACAAGTAAACTTGTGACTCAAGTAGTTGTCCCCTCCGCACTGGTTCCGGACATACTTTTGCAATTGCATGGAGTTTCTGCCCATTTCTCTTCGGAGCATGTGTGGGAACGGGCGAGGCAATTTTGTTACTGGCCGTCCATGTACAGGGACATAAAGGACTGGTGTGAGCAGTGCAAGGCGTGCCAGACACGGCGCAGTCCGGTTCCAGCCCAGTTCCAGTTGGCAGTTCCAACCTCAGCATCCTTCTACCGATATATTCACAATCTTTCCCCTGAACATGTCCAAACCACCTCAATCTGGCCTCTCTGACTTTATCTCCAAAACATCTAACATGGGTTGGCCGATCCATCCTTGTAACGCCCAAAGAGATCCTCAACATCTTCATCTCTGCTACCTCCAGCTCTGCCTCCTGTCTTTTCTTCAGTGCCACTGTCTCTAAGCCATAGAGCATCGCTGGTCTCACCACTGTCTTGTACACCTTTCCTTTCATTCTTGCTGACCTCACAATCTGTGTGACTTTTTAGCACGCGACGACCTCTTAAACAAATATGACATAAGTTTAATGGCTGGACGTGTTTTTCTAGTTAGGCATTGTTAGCTGTATGATTCTAGAATGTGTGTGCTATGTGTGATTGGGATGTGAGTATGTGTTTGTAGTGAGCATCTGTGTTTATATGTGTCTAGAAAGCATGTGTAATGGTTGTGTCTATGTGTAGTACAGTATGTGTTAGTCTAGGATGCAAGTGTGTAGTATGTGTGTGTAGTGTATATTGATTGTAATGTATGTGTGATTGCGTGTGTGTGTGTGTGTGTGTGTGTGTGTGTGTGTGTGTGTGTGTGTGTGTGTGTGTGTGTGTGTGTGTGTGTGTGTGTGTGTGTGTGTGTGTGTGTGTGTGTGTGTGTGTGTTCAGGACATGATTGAATTCCTGGAACTGCCCGACTCAGCTTATCGCTTCTTGCAAACTTTGCTAGGAACCATCCTTGTGGCACAGAAATTAAAGGCACACAGTGACGACCGAAGAGCTGTATGATGTGCTAAGTGGTGAGTGTTCAATAATAGGCAGCAGTACATTTTTAGAAATGCGTGGGATAATTGTGGCATTTAGTCGAGCAGATATATCATGAGTCATAGCATCTAAGCTGTCTAAAACATCCACAACCCCCCTCCCCAGTCTTTCACAAACAAGTGGACTTATAGGAGGGATTCTGAAAGAGGAAGGGCCAAAAACTTGGACACCCCTGACAAAGAACCTAGGATTGGTGCTGCTCCTTGCAGCCAAGTTGGCTACCCATGCTTCCAGAGGAAGCCCCCAAGACTAAGAGCCTCACTCAGAACAGTGAATCTAGGAGTCCCCCTAGATTCCCCCCAACAAAATCTGCTTAAGGTTGAAGGCAAGAAGGTACTTCGGTACATGCGGCCATTGAAGCTACAAGAAGCTACAGCTGGTCACTCCTCGCCGATCGATGAAGGTAAACACCTCCTCAAGCTCGCTGAAGACAGTTTTGTGTGGTACTCTAGCAGCTCCATTGACATGACAGCAACATCACAATGGAGACACCACATACACAGTCAGGCAAGGAATATTAATGGGTCCCAGATAGGCACATACTATTCCCTGATCTGGCTGTCCACCAAGGACCTCTTTGAAAAGGAAAGCCAAGAAGTTGGCCTTGCGACCTATAAAAAAAAAAAGAAGAAGAAATAGGACGATGAGCGGGCCCAAGCACCATTGCCATCGCCACTTTGTTCGAACCTCACAATCTGTGTGCCTTTTCAGCATGCTAAGAAGTCTTAAACAAATATGACATAAGTTTAAGGCATCGCTATTCCTCGACGTCTCTTTCTGGTGCGACATTGCTAGCTGTCTCAATGTAGTCTGGGTTTGGTGGTGACTATAATGGCGCAAGGGCTTGAGCAGGTCATTGTTTCTGTGGAATGGGTAGAATGTGTGTGTGTGTGTGTGTGTGTGTGCGTGTGTGCGTGTGTGTGTGTGTGTGTGTGTGTGTGTGTGTGTGTGTGTGTGTGTGTGTGTGTGTGTGTGTGTGTGTGTGTGTGTGTGTGAATGTGTGTGTGTGTGTGTGTGTTAACATTGACAAAGTTTCAGTGACACCATGTTCTGTGACACTTGAAAAGCAAGAGGGTCTTGCAAACCCTATAGTGCTTGGACAAAAAGCATTGTAGGAGCTCTGAAACACACATCATTTGCAACATATAATGTGACAACAAGTAGTTTTTACTGGAGTTTGTAAAACTGCAGTAACCACCAGCGTGCGATTAGAAGCATCGTAGTAAGGTGCTCGCCCTATCATCCAGATATTGCGAGTTCGATTCTCGGGTGATGCTGTAAACTTTCGCAGCTTGAGGTCTATCTCTCTCTATATCTAGAGAGAGCTGATTGGCCGAGCTCTCTCAGAGGGGAGGGATGAGAGGTACTTTGTGCTCCCACATTATTCACGGCTCTACAGCCAATCATGGGCATCTGTGAGCTCAAACAAGAGGAAGGAGCGGATAGCGCTCTCCTCTGAGTGTGTTACCGTCTCTAAAGATATTTTTGCATGATTGAGATGAGTCAATAGAATGATTGTCAGCTTTACCATGCAATATCTGTTGACATACAGTAATGAAGGAAATTAATAATATATTCAGAATTAAATTTATAATGGATTGTCTAATGAATTTATGATATAATGTGTTCAAGTCTTTTGTGTAAGCATTTTCCAAAGTCTTAGCATTGTACGAGCTCAGAACCACAGTGAACTTGCAAAACTACTACAGTCAAACAGAAATTACAAAATTAATTGATGTTTAAAAGGTAACAATTTTAATGTTTACAAAGTTGTTATTCACCATACAGAACCACTAAGGCGTGAGTTTATTTTCTAATTGATCATCCCTTTCCCTTTTGTGGAGCTGATGAAGCAACTTGCAATGTTAGTACAAGGTCATGCAGACAATTAAATAGTGCATTTTTCATGCATTTTTCAAGGTAACAATGGAATATAGCATGATAAAAAAGTTGTTATTCACCAACCATGCTGTAAGGCATGATTTTGTATTCTTATTTGAAGAACTTGTTCTTCACCTTCCTATTATGGTATAAGGCATAATTTTCTATTTTTCTATCTTCTAATTTAAAATTTTTCTTGATCAGTCCTTTGGCTTTTTTGCATCTGGAACTCAGAGAAAGCTTTTCCAGGGTTCTTAGTGTTGTAGGAGCTCAGAATGACTGAAATCTTGCAAAAACACTATAGTGTAATGTAGACAATTAAATATGAGTTGACATTAACTTTTTATGTAACAATGTGATCCAGAATGTTGAAAAACTTGTTCTTCACCATCCATGCAATAAGGCATCTATTTGTATTCTTCTTGATTAGTCCTTTCACTATTCGGCATCTGGCACTCAGAGAAAGCGTCTTCAGCGTTCTTACCGTTGTACAAGCTCAGAATCACTGATCATGTAAGACAATTAAATATGAGTCGGCTTGGACTTTTTAGGTAACACTGTGAGGCAGAAGGTTGAAAATCTTTTTATTTACCATCCATATTATAAGGCATAATTTTGCACATCTTTTTGGTTTTCTGCAACTGGCGCGCAGAGAAGGCATTTCCAGCCAAGCTCTAAAAGTTGAATGAATGAAAAGTGATCTTTTAGATGATCAGGTAATACAAAATTAAGGAGCTTGGATTGCAGGAAGTACACAACGTTTATAATAGTGCGTTGAGATGCAGTTAAATAGGCACACAATGTTAAAAAGAATGTTTTACAGGTTGATATTATTCGACTATGATCTAATGCATAATTTTTTTTTTTTTTACTTCTAAAGGCTTACATTCTTGTGCTTCATGACTCCTAATCATTGCTCAGAGTCTTATAGGGCTGTTCAAGATCACACACTAAAAAATGCTGGGGTGTTTTTACTACCCAAATGCTGGGTTGCCTCCGTTTGGTGTAATTTTTCTGGGTTATTTACAGTGAGTTGGGTACTTTTTGTTTAACCCAGCTTGCTGGGTGGGAGTTGGGTTAGCTAACATCACAGACAAGACCGGATCTCCCCCGAAGTTCACCGGTGTATTCAGTGGCTGTGTCAGCTTCATGTTTTTTTTTACATTTTTAACTTATATACTGTAGGTTAAAGTCAAAGTGAACAGCAGTTCATATTGTGAATTGAAACAAATATATTCCCTGTATTTTATTCCATTGCCAATGAGAAACAGCTTATTGCAGTTATGCAAATATATAAATCACAGCTGATTCCCATTTAGGAACCACACTCAGGTGTTGAGGTTTTTCCAATCACATGATCATATGTTCTAAAAGAGGACTCTTTGGGCTGATCTTGTGTGGAAAAGGAAGAATATAGAGCAAGATAAAGAAAGAAAGAAAGAAAGAAAGAAAGAAAGAAAGAAAGAAAGAATGAATGGCAGGACACGGGAAAGGAGTGGGGCAAGGACAAGGACAAAGGAGAGGAGTGGGGCAAGGTAGAGGGAGAGGAGTTAGGGTAACTGATCAAATAAGAGCTACTATCATTGACCATGTTATAAACCACAGGCTATCATACAGAGAGGCTAGTGAACGAGTACAGCCAAATCTCAGCCGGGACACAGTGGCATCCATTGTCTGTATTTTTTAGAGAAAACAACAGGGTGCAGAACATTGCTTCTCCTACAGCAAAGTGTAAATAATTTTACTATTTACTGTATTAGAGTGACTGTATGCCTCCGGTCTCTAATATGTAACTGTATTTTGTCCCTCTAAAGATTCAACGTCTACCTCCCTCAGAAGGCAGGAACAGATTTTAGAACTCCGTCACCAATTAAAGAACTCCGTCACCAATACGTCCAGGTAAGGTTATACAATACAGTCATTACTGTACTATACACAGTGTGTTTTGCAGTAAACTACTCTATAAACCTGTATTACATGAGTACATACAGTAGACATACAGTACAGCACAGCATTTACATACATTGTACATTTTATAAAGCTATTCTGAGGTGGTCATTCATTTTTTGCATTGAATTTCTGCAGCAAAAGAAACAAAATGCATGCATTTACTAAACCCAACAAAACAAAAATGTTGGGTTATGATTGACTAAATGTTCCTGTTGGAAGAGAACATGTGTTAGTGATTTGAATAATTATTTGATTTTAAAACATGTTTGCAGTGTTTTGTTAGACATAGTGTATTGTGCTAGTTTATTATTGTATTTTGAAAATTAATTTTGGGGATTAGTTTACAATGTGTGATTTTGAGCATGAAATTAACCGTTTTGCCAATTGTGTGTTTTAGGTGTGTTGGCGCGTTAAGAGTTTAGGAAACTTGTTAAATGTATTGAAAAAACTGTCTAAGCCCGGGTACGCTCGTGGAGTGTGTGTTTGCCGCTCGTAGGAGCGGGTGCGCTATTAGAGGCACGAGTGTGAGCGTGTCGCCCGTAGGGGCGCGAGTGGGTCATGATTGGGAGAGCCTGTGTGTTTTGTGTGATCTTTGTCTGTTTGTTTTGTAAAGAGCCTATGTGTTTTATTTAAAGAAGAGACTGTGTTTTTCATTATGTGAGTTTCTGTGTTTATTTTCTGTTCATGTTCTGTTTGATTTGATTATTAAAAGACCTTTTTGAGTCAAACAACTCTCTGCGCCTATGCCCGCCTGACTTAAGCTCTTTGCAGTAACAACAGCCTGGACTACCCTACAGTTCATGACGCATAGCTTGTAAAAAAAAACTGTAAAGTCCCCACCTATTAAATATTTCCTCCCCCTTCTGTACTAATAGAGAAAAAACATTCTTGAAAAACTGTGGATGGTCTTTGTTAGGTGCTTAAAGGTTTAAAATAGTAATTTTTTTGCCTGCAATTGTTCCAGCTTCCATTACATGTCTTCCCTCTATCATTGTACATTTGCTCCATATTAAAAAAGACTGACTTGACAAACATGATTGCTACACCTCTCTTCTTCCCTTTAGAAATTCAGGCACTATAAACCTGGTCCTCTCACTCTCTTCTAAGTTTTAAATGCTTCCCATCCAATAGGTGTGTCTCTTGAAGAAGTGGGACAGAACATTAAATTTTTTTAAGCTGATTAAATATTTCCTTCTTGGGATGTCACGTGACATGAAGCAGGATGACAGCTTAGGAGTTTTGCTCCGCATCCGAGTAGTGTTATTGTGCGTTTCCTACATTTCCCGGTAAAGGAGGCAGTTTTGCAAGCAGCTAAAAAAAACTAAAGTCAGTTATAAAGCAGCCACATTACGCTTCTTCCCGGACTTATTTGCGGAGATTGTGCGGAGGCGGCAGGCGTTTGGAGCGGTGTGCAGGACTATGGTGGAACGAGGTGTTTACCGGGGTTTTGCATATCTCCTGTAACTCCGCTGTTTACATAATGGAAATATTATTTTATTCAATACTGTTGAATAAGCCACTAAATTGGTGGAAGTTCCGGATAAGTGAGCTTCTCTGAGTAATTAGCGTTGACTTTAAGACAGTTTTCGCGTTCCTGAAGAAAGAAAATGTAACTATTGCACTTCTACAAGAGACACATTTGTCAGATAGGGAACATTTACAGCTCAAAAGAGATTGGATTGGTCAGGTATATTTCAGCTCTTTTTCATCAAACAAATGAAACTCCCTGCTATCCTTCGTTTTCCGAATCTTCGGTGTTTCAGCCTCGGGGATACCTGGGAGCGATGACAGACACATACCGCAAATGCACAGCGATGCCGATGCGGGAACAAAAACTGGAACACTGCTATAGGAAAAACACAAGGAGTACAGGTAAGTATTTTAACTACGTGATCTCTTCTACTTGCGTGTCAGAGAGTCGGTCCACTTTTGATGATACGAGCTCGGACGTTGAGTGTAGCGTGGTGTGTGTCCTTTATAGGTGCGTTTTGATTGACCTCAGGTGGCACTGATTAGAATTTCGGCGATGGGGGGCGTGGTGACTGTCCGGGTTCGGAGCCTGGCCTGACTGTGACATTACCCCCTCTTTCACGACCCGCTCCTGAGGGTCGACCCCTCTGCCGTCGTGGTCTACCTCTGCCCCTGGGCGCTGGGCTCTCTGGATGATTGGTGAAACTCTTCTAGTAGAGTGGGGTCAAGAATGTTATCTCGCGGCACCCAGGATCTTTCCTCAGGACCATAACCCTCCCAATCTACCCAATACTCTAGGCGCCCACCACGGCGGCGAGAATTCAGGATGTCCCGGACCTGGTAGATGGTTCCTTCGTCAACTATGATCGGCGGAGGGGGTGTTTCCTCTTCTGGGCCAGGCTCTGTGGAGGAAAAGACAGGGTCTTGATATTTCTTCAACAGTGAGACATGGAACGTCGGGTGAATTCGATATTGTGGGCATAATTGCAATTTATACGTTACCGGGATTATCCTTTCCATGATCGTGAAGGGGCCGACATAGCTGGGAGTGAGCTTCTTGCAGGGCTGTCATAGACGCATGTTCCGAGTCGAGAGCCATATCTTATCTCCTGGTTGGAATGTTGGAGCTGTAATTCGCCGTCGATCAGCCATGTCCTTGTGCCTACGTACTGCTCACTGCAGATGATGATGAGCTTCTTCCCATACTTTCTCACTCTCTCGGAACCAGCTGTCGACCGCCGGTAGATCTGCTGGTTCCCCGTTCCAAGTAAATAGTGGGGGTTGATAGCCTAGCATGCACTGGAAAGATTGGTTGTCGCAGTGAGTTTTGGGCATATTCGGCCCACCCCAGGAACTGGTTCCAGGAATTCTGGTGCCCATGACAAAAAGTCTGAAGGAAACGGCCGATCTCTTGTATCTTTCGCTCAGTCTGTCCATTCGTCTGAGGGTGATATCCTGAGGACAGGGTTACAGTCACACCAAGGAGTCGAAAGAAGTTTCGCCTGTAAACTGAGGGCCTCTATCTGAAACAATATTCTCGTGGATTCCAAAGTATTGGAAGACCCTGTTGAAGAGGAGCTCTGCTGTCTTCATTGCCGTCGGTAGTCCTCGTAGAGGAATCAGTCGACATCCCTTTGAAAATCGATCCACGATAACTAGTATGCAGGTATATCCATCAGAGTCGGGCATATCCGTGATAAAGTCTACTCCCAAGTGTGACCAAGGGCGTTGAGGAATGGGTAGTGGAAAGAGCTTCCCAGCGGGTAGATGTCGGGGACTTTTGGACTGAGCGCATTTCGAGCATCCATTGACATACCTCTGTACTTCCTGCTCCATATTTGGCCACCAGAACCAATCTTGAAGAAGTGAGAGAGTACCGGCTGTCCCAGGGTGTCCCGTGACTACAGAAAAATGAGCGTTGTGGATGAGAGCCTTTCGATCTTCCTCCTGAACAAACCTGCGATTGGGCGGACAATTACGTGGAGGGACTGGAGCCGGCTCTGATACTGATAGCGGGTGTTCCCAGATGATGGGGTTTACAAAGACTTTTGCCGGAGTATTGCCACTGATTTCTCACTGGAATTGTTGTGTGAGTGCAGTCGTGAGAGGGCATCCGCCTTGGTGTTCTTTGTTCCCAGACGATAGGAGATCTTAAAGTTGAAGCGTGAGAAAAACATTGCCCACCTTGCCTGTCTTGGGTTACGTCTTTTTGCCTCCCGTAGATATTGCAAGTTTTTATGGTCAGTCAAGACCAGAAATTGGTGGGCCGCCCCTTCCAGCCAATGTCGCCACTCGTCCAGGGCCATCTTAATTGCCAGCAATTCCCAGTCCCCGATATCATAATTTTCTTCAGTCGAGTTGAATTTTCTAGAAAAAAAGGCACATGGGTGAAGTTTTGCCGGATTCCCTTGCTGTTGGGAAAGGATGGCTCCCACCCCGGTGGTTGAGGTATCTACTTCCACCACGAACGGGAGTTCTGGGGTCGGGTGGGAGCGGAGCAGAAGGTTAGTTTGAGTCGTTGGAAGGCCGCAGTAGCTTCTGAGGTCCACTTCAAGGATCTAGGTTTACCACGGAGTAGGGAGGTTAGTGGACAGGCGATAGTGCTATAATTGGCAATAAATCTCCTATAGAAATTTGCAAAGCCCAGAAATTGTTGCAGTTCTTTGATGGTGGTTGGTGTTGGCCAGGTGGAAATGGTGGACACTTTTTCTTCATCTATCATTACTCTTGGTCTATGTTGGTCTATGACATAACCGAGAAACTTGATTGAGGTCTGATGGAAAGAACATTTTTCAGCTTTTAGGAAGATTTGGAATTTGCGTAGCCGCTGTAGTACCCTCATGACATGCTGACCCTCTCTGAGACATTCTAAGGCTGCTGGGACCAGGTCCAACGGGTAACAGAACTTCACGGTGGCGTTGTTGAGCGTGCGAAAATCGATACACGGCCTGAGGCCACCTCCCCTCTTGGCCACGAAGAAGAAACTGGATGCCGCTAGGGAAGTGGAAGGACGGATGTAACCTTGACGGAGCGCCTCCGTAATGTACTCCTCCATGGCCTTTCTTTCAGGGATAGAAAGTGGGTATATGCGTCCATGGGGAAGTGGTTCTCCTGGAAGGATATGGATTGCGCAGTCCCAACGACGATGTGGTGGTAGTTGGGTGGCCCTTTTGGGACAGAACACATCGGCGAAAGCGGTATATGGAGGAGGCACTTCCACTGACTGTTGATCTACTGGGCTCTCGATAGTAGTGGCTTGTAATGGCAGGGTAGGGAAACATTGTGGTGAACATGCCTTTCACCACTTCAGTACTTCTCCCGTGGCCCAAGAAAGGATAGGGTCATGTTTGACTAACCAGGGTCGTCCTAAAACAATGTCGGCTGTGGATTCCTCTAGAGCGAGGAAAGTAATCTCCTCTTGATGTAGTACTCCGATTTGGAGGGTGACTGGTCCCGCAGATTGGTGCACAGATTTTTTGGACAGGGGTTTTCCGTTTATGGCTTGTACCTGGAAGAGCCTTTCTGTCGGGGAGGTCTTGAGCCGGAGATATCTGCGCAGGTTTCCAGAGATGAAGTTTCTGGCTGACCCAAAGTCGAGGAGTGCGGCCACTGAAATGGTAACATGAGCGGCAGTGAGGTTCACAGAAGTGGTAAGAGGTTGTAATCTTTCGATCGCAGAAAAAAAGGCACTCACCAAGGGACGAGGTGTTCAAATGGGGCACTCATGTCTGAGGTGCCCCGTGTTGCCGCAGTACAAACAGTGACTCTGGGTCAGCCTTCTCTGTCATTCGGCTATGGAGAGATGGCCCCTGTCCAGCTGCATAGGTTCCACCCCTGGTTCTGAGACTCCGGAAGTCTGTGTGTGGACGAGAAACTCTGCAGGGTTCCTCATAGTGGGGTGACAGGAGGCGAGACGTGCTGCACCATGGATGGAGAGCTGAATGAATTGCTCTAGTCCTACAGAATCATCTGGGGTTGGAAGCATACGTCGGGTTGGAAGCATAGTTCGGTTCCAGTCCTTGACAAAAAGTAGTGAGGAGGGCCTGCTCATTCCACCCGCTCGAGGCAGCCAGTGTACGGAACTTTAGCGCGTATTCCTGTACTGGTTGATTTCCCTGTTTCAGGTGGTAGAGTTGTTCACCTGCCGAACCCTCGTCTGTCCGTCCAAAAACTTCCCGGAAATGAGCCACAAAGCGGTCATAGGAAACTGTCAGTGGGACCCCATGTGACCAGATTCCTTCCGCCCACTGCAAAGCCTGTCCTGACAAAAGGGAGATTATGTATGCTATTTTTGCTTGATCACTTGGATAACTAGAAGGTTGCATGGCGAATGTGAGAGAACACTGTAACAAAAATCCCCTGCAATTCCCCGCCGAACCAGAGAAAGGCGCTGGTTGCGCCATAGGGCTGTGTGCCGGAGGCGCAGAGAAAGCGCTGGTGTATGTGCTCTGCAATGGCGGCGAGGTTGTAGTAAACTGCTGAGGTGTGGCTGCTCTCCCAGCTCGTGAACGGGGTCTGATTCACTCATCCCGGTAGTTGGTTTGGTCCGAGCTTCTGTAACACAGAGCGGACTCACACAGGAAGAAGGTTGTAAGAGTGAGTGAAGTTTATTCACAGTTCTTTATAGGCAAGACAGTAACTCAAGAGCGGAGGCACTTAGATGGTAGGATTGTACTCAAGGATGACATTTCAACAGAGCGAGAGTCGTTTTCCGGATCTTCGGTGTTTCAGCCTCGGGGATACCTGGGAGCGATGACAGACACATACCACAGATGCACAGCGACGCCAATGCGGGAGAGAAACTGGAACACTGCTATAGGAAAAACACAAGGAGTACAGGTAAGTATTTTAACTACATGATCTCTTCTACTTGCGTGTCAGAGAGTCAGTCCACTTTCGATGATACGAGCTCGGACATTGAGTGTAGCGTGGTGTGTGTCCTTTATAGGTGCGTTTTGATTGACCCTAGGTGGCACTGATTAGAATTCCGGCGATGGGGGCATGGTGACTGTCCAGGTTTGGAGCCTGGCCCGACTGTGACAGTAAGATCTTGTGAAATAGGTCCAATGGTTCTTTCTGATCATAATCCTGTTTATTTAGGTTTGACAGAATTTTCAACTCCTAAATCATCCTATTGGAAATTTAATAGTACTCTCCTTAATGACAATTTGTTTTGCCAGCTCCTTAAAGAAAAAATATCCCAATATTGGCAGGATAATGAATTTTGTCCAGTAAATAGTGCCACTAAATGGGATGCAGCCAAGGGCTCCTCAAAAGGCCACATCATCTCCTTTACTACATGGCATAAAATACAAAAGGCTTAGAATAGGAAAAAATTAGAAGAAGAGGTTAAAAGATTGGAACAGCTTTATAAAATTTCACCTACACAAAACAATTGGAATCTTCTAACTAGCTACATCTAAATTAAACCTGGACTATTCGGAACATGTACAAAAATTAATAACATTTAGTAGGCGAAGGTTTTATTAATATGGAAATAAACCTAGTCATCTTTTAGCATATCAACTCAACTGTGAACGAGCTGAAAGATCCATTAATGCTATCAAAACTACTGAGGGAGTAATTTCATATGATCCGGTTAAAATTAATTAAGATTTTTATGAGAATCTGTACGCTTCCTTATGTGCATCCGAAGACCTTCCCATTTTTTTGGATAAGATATTGTTACCTTCAATCTCAGAGGAGGACCAGGCTTTTCTTAACACTCCTCTTACAAAGGAAGAAATTTTTGCGGCTATTCAATCTATGCCTAGTGGGAAGGCGCCAGGGTTGGATGGTTTTCCGCTCAAATTTTATAAAAGATTTTGGCACGAGCTCTCTCCTATTTTCATGCCTGTAGTTGATAACTTTTTGGAAGACTCTTATTCCAGGTTCCTGGAAGACTGAAGAAGTTTGATTCTTAAAATGGGAAAGAACTCATTGGACTGTGCCTCATATCGTCCAATCAGTTTACTTAATGTAGATTTAAAAATTGTGGCCAAGGCCTTGTATCGTCGTCTGGAAAGAATTTTGCCTGAGATTATTAACCCTGATCAGACTGGATTTGTTAAATCTCACTATGGTTCAGACAATGTACGTCGTCTCCTGAATATAATACATCAGTTGAATACAGATGGTGACCACGCCGCTATAATATCTCTAGATGCAGAAAAAACGTTGGAGGTTTTTGTTTAAGGTAAATTCAATTTGGGCTCTAACTTCTTTACTCTGATCCAACAGCTGTGGTTAATACTAATGGTTTATTATCAGGTAAATTTTCAGTTCATAGAGGCTGCCGTCAGGGATGCCCCCTGTTACCACTCCTGTTTGCCTTGTTCATCGAACCCTTGGCAGAAGCTATTCGCATGCGTAGGGGCGTCTGGGGCGTGGAGGCCTTCTTTACCTGAGGCAGCCACAATCATCAATTCCTTGTGGGTTGGAGATAATTAGTCAGTATAGCCAGTCTAGCGGATACAAAATAAACTTAGGGAACTCCCAAGCCAATGTTTTTAAATGCCCCACAGAATGTTAAATTACAGTGTCCATTTCACATCACTGACACTGGGTTTCTTTATTTGGGCATACACATAACCCCTGATCTAAAGGATTTGTTCTCCAAGAATTATTCACCCTTAACGACAAAACTTAAACAGGATATGGACGGGTGGCCAATTTCTTTTTTTGGAAGAATTAACACAATTAAAATGAATGTGCTTCCCCGTTTACTTTATTTAACTTTTTTAAGGGTCTGAACACAGCCATCTGTAAATTTATATGGAATAATAAAAAACCCAGGATTAGATTTACTTCTCTTTTCAAGCCAAAGGAATGTGGAGGCAGATCTTTGCCCAACATACAGATTTACTATTGGGCTGCTCAGATCAAACAAATGCTTAGATTAGAGTCCTGGCCAGTAGTTAATTTTTTTTATTATTAAATACCCTTTTGGCTTGGGAAGATGAAAAATAATTTCTCCACCTCTCCAGGAATTTAACCATGCAATCCCCAATCATTTTGAACCTCGACTTTCCTGCTTCGTTAGCTAATATTGGCCTTCGGACCTGGGTGGAGAAAGTTGTTTTTACTTTAGCCAGTTTATTTACAGATAATGTTGTCAAATCTTTCGAGACACTTAGAAGGGATTATCAACTTCCTAAAACAGACTTTTTTCAAATTTCTCCAGCTACGTCATTTTATTCAATCTTTTTTTTTGTAAATTTCTTTTTATTGACATTTTAAACACTCATAACAAACACTCCAAATCCAACACGACAAATCCACACACCCTGCCCATCTACAATTCAAATGACACAGAAACAGAAAATGAAAAATAATTAACAAAATAACCAAAATAAAATAAAATACATAAATAAATAGCAATAATCATAATAAATTAAAAGTATACAGAAATAGGAATGCATTATAACATACCAATGCTCAGAATATTACTTAAAGATAAATCAATAAAATCTAAGTATGGAGACCATATTTTAAGAAAAGCTTCAGTGGACATGAGTAACACAGGTTAAAAACTCCAATGGAATCATTTCTCTAATGATCTTGTGCCATCCTTTCAAAGATGGGGGTTTGTCACTAATCCAGTTCAACAATATATTTTTCCTAGCAGCAAAAGCTAAAATCTGAAATAAGCGTTCATTGAATTTGTTCTGTAGTTGTCCAACTGGGAGACCGAGAATCAAAGACAAGGGGTCCAGCAATAGCCCAGATTAAAAAATACGGCTCATACAACCCACAACTTTTGACCAATAAGCACTTATAACAGAACAATTCCATACAAGATGAATATAATGTCCCACTTCTACTTTACACATAGTGGAGAATTTCTTGAGTCAAATTTGCCTCTGAGAAGAGGTGTAATATGCAATCTATGCAGGATCCTGAGTTGAATAGCTTTGTCCCTATTGCAGGTGGAGATCTTATTTGCCTGCCTCCAGACTTGTTCCCACTCCTCCTCTGTGATAGTTGAATGCAGCTCCTCCTCCCATAAACATCTAAGGTTCTGGGTGTTTACCACTTCATATGAACAGAGGGCATTATAGAAGTGAGAGCTCTGCTTACGCAATGGGGGATTCAACAGAATTTTCTCAATGACCAATATAGAAGAGTTAGTGACAAGAGTAGTACTTTTAAAAATATAATTCCTAATTTGAAGAAACCAAAAGAAGTTAGATCGGGGCAGCTTATATTTTATGACAATGTCTTTGAAAGACATTAAAGATCCATCACAGAACAAATCCATAAGTCTGCATATCCCATGAGTGTTCCAGTTTTAAAGCCAAGATCTAAGAGACTGGACAGAAACTCTGGGTTATTATCAATGGGGGTTAGAGAAGATGATAAGTCTGCCCTGCCCCCTATCTTGCATATGGCTGACCAGCCCCTCCATGTATTACGTACAATTCTTTTGTCACACAAGGACTTTATTACCTTGAAACTTCTCACGAATAACAAATTTTGTAGAGGACAAGTTAACTGAGAAGCCTCTAAATCTAGCCAAATAGATCTTGAGTCCTCTTTAACCCATTCGGCTATGTATCTGAGCTGACAGGCCAACTGATATCTTCTAACATTTGACAGATCTAATCCCACTGAAGAACCAGAAAGCTGGAATTTTGAGAATTTAAGCCTTGGCTACCGCTTATTCCATATAAATGAGCTAAGCCACACATTTAATTCCTTTATTCTTTTATTTGGCAACAAGATAGGCATCATCTGTAAGGGATACAGAAGCCTGGGCATTATGTTCATCTTAATTTCTGCAATCCTTCCAAGCCAGGAAAGAGGAAGGTCTGACCATCTGATTAGATCACTACGAGTTTTATCTAGTAGTGGAATGAAATTAGCTTTAGTCAGTTGACATATCATCGGGGTGATATTAATACCTAAATATGTAAAGCCTGTGTCTGAGACTTTAAATGGAAAAGTTTTTTTAATTACATGTGAGCTAGTATGTCCCAAATGCAAGCCCACAGACTTGGAAAAATTAACATTATAACCTGAAAATTTCCCAAAAGAATTAATAATTTTCAATAATTAACTTTGGCACAGAAACCTCAGGATTTGACAGGAAGAGCAGAATATCATCCGCGTAAAGGGATATCTTATGCTCTTTAGCACCCTTAGACACCCCAGATATAGTTGTCTCCCCCCTAATTGCCTGAGCTAAAGGCTCTATCACTAAAGCAAAAAGCAGTGGGGAAAGGGGACATTCCTGCCTAGTGCCCCGAGACAGAGGAAAGTTGTCTGACCTGTGACCATTAGTAATGACAGCTGCAAGAGGTGCGGAATAGAGTAAGCGGACCCACTGAATAAAGTTATCTCCAAGTCCGAATCTATGAAGAGTGTAAAATAAATAAGGCCACTCCACTCGGTTGAAGGCCTTCTCCGCATCTAAAGATAAAATAAGGGTGTCAGCATTGTAATTATGAGAGAGTTCAATGACATTAATTCTGATATTATCACAAGAACTTCTCCCTTTAATAAAGCCTGTTTGATCTTCACCAATTACAGATAAAAGTATTTTCTCCAAACATTAAGCAAGGATTTTAGAGAGCAATTTTAAATCCACATTCAGCAAAGAGATAGGCCTGTAGGACCCACATTCCTCTGGATCTTTTCCCTTTTTTAAAACAAGAGTGATATTGACCTCTCTAAGAGCCGCATTATTTGAATTTCTCCCGCCAAATGCGGTGTTTTTGCGCAGCCTGCCGCCACTGTGGCGAGGATATAAAACTAGCGTGTTCAAATAATTAACGCGTTTGTAACGGTCAATCTCACACACTGAAGCACGGGTCTGCGTGTTTCACTCGGATACTTTAAAGAGGAAACGCAGACCAAAGTGAGTTTAAACAGAAGAGATGGAAGGGCTCTGGAAGTGTTTAGGCACCTGGCAGTGTTTTATCTGTTACTCTATGCGAGTATTTAACATGATTAAACACTGAGCACGCTGCTGTAGGAAACCGTTTGAAAAAACGTAAATGCATCAGCTGTGCGTCCAGCAGCAGTAACACTGCAGAGAGCAGAGCTCTGAGACCAGCACAGCTCCAGTCATGCTTTACAGAGGCAGGCAGATTGATTAGCAGTATAATGCTGCATAGCTTTGTTTAAACAAATAGAATTTCAAACTTTTTACTCAAGTTGAAGTCATAAGTACACGATGTTCTAAAATGTATTTGAAGTGCAAAAGTACTACAAGTTCTCCACAAACAAAACAGTACTTAAACATTATTGAATTTGCCGTTGACATAAATGTGCTGCGTCCTAGTAACTAAAGCTGTGAAATATAACAATTAAGTAGTACAACATTTCTCTCAGAATTTTAATTGGGAGAAAGTAACATAAAAGTAAAATATTGAAGTGAAATATGTTATGTATGTTGTGATATATAAGTAAAAGAAACTGAATTTCAGTTGTTTTATTGTGTGTGTGAAACATGTTATATATTTTCAATATCTCTTTCACAGCACCAACACCACTAAAGAAGAGAAGTTGAATGGAGATGAAACAGGAGGTAAATGTCAACCATTTGAATGTTACAGAAGTATTAAACGTGCGACCATTGAATTAAAGATAGAAATTAAAACGTTTTAAATATTTCACTTTATCTAGAATATACGAATTTTCCCCTAGAATGTACTGGATTATTGTACATACTGAACAGTTAGAATCTTTCCCAACTTTCTTACCCCTTGGATGAGATCTGAGTCGGAGAATCCTATTTGACTGACAATGTGTTCTTAACTTCAGAAACCAAAGGAAATGCAAATCTTCTCAGACTTCTTAAAAAATGGAAATCATTTAAATGTCCAGGTTGTGCCATTGTAAGAAGAAGGGGGAAACAGTTACTTGAAGAAGATGGTTTCCTCAGCAATAGTTTTCTATCATCCGCCCAGATGTAGAAGAAATAAATCTGTCCACATGTCCTAACTCCCGATAAAGCAATATAATCATACAAATAAACTATACTGCGGTAAAATTGTTCAAAAAGCTAAAAAAATTAAAATAAAAAATAGACTCCCAATAGGTCAACACTCATGCGGCTGCCATTAAAATCACCACCTATAAGGGGACTAGACACTTGAAGGAGAACTACTGTACTGTTAGATGTGAATGATGCCATGGTCATAGGTAATGTAACACACTGGAGTATTTTTCCTGTAATACAAAACTTAATCTTTATCCAATCTACTTTTTCAATTTCTTATCGTGATTCACTTCCATTTACAGATAAGGGAGTGCATTTGGCTGATGATGAAAAATTTATAACTTACCCTAAGCATAAACTTTTCTATATCCTTGGTGTTCCATTGATTGTAATAAAATGAGAGGACAGTAGATTCAAAATCTTGCTGTGAAATAGTTACAATTTGTAAAATTTCCAAATATTTACCTACAAATCCAGTGGAAACCAATACCATATAATGTTGTCAGACCAAACAAAATTTTGTGAAATTACAATTAAAGGATTCATCTTTATTGCAGGCAGACATGTCCCCCACACGGACGTAGCTTCAAACTAACAAACTAGATTTTACGCTTTAATACTACTGGACTTTATCCGTTTTTTTGCGCTTTTTGGGAGAACGCGCGTATCATCTCACCAACAACAAGCGAATCCATCACCAAATCATCACAACTCCGGCACAAAGGTACGTTATTATGTCTACCATTCAGCTCGCTCAGTGTGTGGAGTGCAGGATGTTTAGACATTCTTCCTCTGTCATTAGTGATAACTTTATTTGTGATAGGTGTGTGTTAGTTAGCACTAGATCATAGTATTCTCCTTCACAAATTAGAAAAGGTAGTAGGAATTAAGGGAACTGCCCTCTTGTGGCTCAGATCCTATTTGACTGATCGTTATCAGTTTGTAGATTTAGATGGTGACCATTCCTCATGTTCTCAAGTGGAGTTTGGTGTTCCACAGGGTTCAGTTTTAGGCCCACTGCTTTTTTCCCTTTACATGCTTCCTCTGGGCAACATAATTAGTAAACATGGTATTAGTTTTCATTGTTATGCTGATGACACACAATTATATGTCTCAGCAAAACCAGATGAGAAAAACGAGTTTGCTAAAATTGAGCAGTGTGTGCAGGACATAAGAGATTGGTTGTTAATTAATTTTCTTTTGGTTAATCCTGATAAGACAGAAGTTCTAGTCATAGGACCACAAGTAGCTAGAAGTAAGCTTTCTGATCACACTGTAACTTTAGATGGCCTTTCTGTTCCATCAAATGCAACAGTAAAAGACCTTGGTGTGATTATAGATTCCAGCCTTTCGTTTGAAGCACATGTAGATAATATTACCAGGATAGCTTTCTTTCACCTTAGAAATATTGCCAAGATAAGAAACATATTGTCACTAAATGATGCAGAAAAACTAGTTCATGCTTTTATCACCTCTAGGTTGGACTATTGTAACGCCTTACTGTCTACACCTTACACCTAGTTGAACAACCGTTCAACTAGGTGTATAAACAAGCTTCAGTTAGTACAGAATGCAGCAGCGAGAGTCCTCACTAAAACCAGAAGATACGAGCACATCACCCCTATCTTATCTACACTGCATTAGCTCTCTGTGAAATTTCGCATCGATTTTAAGATACTACTTTTGACATTTAAAGCACTAAATGGTCTCGCGCCACAGTATTTGAGTGAACTGCTAGTGTCTTACAATCCGCCACGCCTACTTCGATCAAAGAATGCAGGCTGGCTGTCAGTACCACGTATTATTAAAACTACAGCAGGGGGCAGAGCTTTTTCTTACAAAGCCCCAAAGTTATGGAATAGTCTACCTATTAATGTTCGGGACTCAGACACAGTCTCAGTGTTTAAGTCTAGGCTAAAAACCTATTTATTTAGCCAAGCATTTTTGTAAATAGATTAGCCTTAGGTAAAGGAGCAGATCTGGGGGACTCATGGACATAGAGTATTCTAGTGAACTGGTATGTTTAGATGCTGTCTTCCCCACTCTCATTGATCACTCAGGTGATTGATTGCTTTACATCACAGGGAGCCCTCATGTGTGTGTTTCCTTCTGGCTCTCCATTTTAGTTATGCTGCTATAGTTAATCCTGCCGGAGTCCCTGCTTGCACTTTGCACTAAATATACATTCACCTTATACATGTTGACTGTGACCAGACCTAACTGTCATCTCTCCTTATTTTCTGCTCTCTCTCTCTCTCTCTCTCTCTCTCTCTCTCTCTCTCTCTCTCTCTCTCTCCTTCTCTCCTTTCCCTCTCCCTGTCTCTCTGTCAAGCTATACATGTCGCTCCTGAGTTGCCAGTGATCCAGACCCCTCTGCCCTCTGGACCCGTCTAACCCGTCCTGGAGTCCTGCTTCTGGTTGGAGATCTCGTCGCATGGATGCCCCGTGTGGTCTGCGTGGATTCGTGTGGTGGCTGGGGATGGTTTCCACTGTCCTGTCCTTGATTGATGCTGACAGCTGGTCTCTGGGGACCTGTGACTTCAGTTGTTTGATAGCTCAGGACTGGAATTTCCTACAGTCTACCAGATCCTCCAGGAACAAACTGGACTCCTTTTACTTTTCATTTTAATTTTAACACATCTCCTGTTATACTAAACTTCCAGTCTTACACATTATTATGCTGATCAATCCCTGCTATCCGTTATCACCCAGATGAGGATGGGTTCCCTGTTGAGTCTGGTTCCTCTCAATGTTTCTTTCTATTACCATCTCGGGGAGTTTTTCCTTGCCACCGTCGCCCTCGGCTTGCTCATCAGGGACAATCTTATCATTTTTATTCATACACATTGCATACAAACCTTCTTCTTTTGATTGTGTAAAGCTGCTTTGCGACAATCTCAATTGTTAAAAGCGCTATATAAATAAAATTGACTTGACTTGACTTGACTTGACATGTACGTGGGCTTCAACCTCAAATAATAATGCAATTGATTACATTAAAACAAACATATTAGTTTCAGCCTCAACCTTTTAACTATTTCTACAGACTATTTTCCCATCATTGACGGGTACTTATGGGGGGGGAGAAACGAGCAAAAGATTAAAGTATGCAACAACGTTCTCTCTGTATGATTACTGTATCATGTCAATGAAGTTCCAATGATGATTAGTGTTTTAACATTCGTTTTTTTAGCCGTCTTGCTAGCCTAGTCTTGCAGATGAGGAGCTGGCAGAGAATGCAATACGCTAGGTACCACACTGCACTTTGGAGGGCACTCTGATTTGGACAGTAGAGAGCTTGTGCAGGAATTCAAGAATTTCCCTCCCCTGCCATCAAAAATCATGACGCTCCTTGAGCTCATCACTTTTATTCATGAAAAGGATCTATCGGAGATCTACCCCAACCTGTGGGCTGCTCTCAGGATTGCAATTACTCTGCCAGGGACTGTGGCTCAAGCACAGAGGAGCAAAACTGAAGTTGATCAAGTCATATCTGAGATCAACCATGTCTCAAGAACGGCTCACTGGCCTTGCTATCATCAGTATCGATCATTCAATAGGGGAGCAGATCTTTTGCATCAAGGAAGGCCAGAAATGTCAGATTTTTTTTGTTGTTGTTGTTTCAAGTTCAGTGTTATAATTATATTTTTCTGAAGTGTGCTGTGCTTTTTAGATTATTTATTTATTTACACAATATTTAACTATATTTTATCAGTATTTTATTCTTAATAAAAGTAATATGTAAAAGACTAAATTTATTTAAGTTCCAAGATTTATTGTGATATTGTTTTGTGATTATTGAGTGATTTGTGCAATAAAATAACATTGCTTCTGCAATATTATGATTTCGTGTAATTTTTTAAAATTATGTGCGGGGGAGGGGAAAGGTCGCCCAGGGAGTAAATCAGTGTAGAACCGCCACTGCTTACACTAGTATAGAAATAAACGTCTTAGGAACTCATTTTAAGCGTAAAGAAGTGTCCGTGGCCGCTCATTTGGCGCCACCTGGTGGAGCATACCGCACATCACTTCGACGGCAGTGGCGCTGCCGCCTGCACATGCCGGAGTAACGGAGGCACTGAGGCGTTCTGCTGAAATTTTAACACAGAAATACAAGAGTCTGGGTGAATGTACAGTACACTGTGTAATAATTTCGATATTTATTCACTATAGGATTTTCAGGCGATAGTCGAACTTCTAAGCTGCACCTCACCCCGCTGACACGGGTGCGAGGTGCAGCTTAAAGTTAGCTAACGGCTACAACCTCGCTTAACTCCCACTTCCTGTTCTGGTTTATTAAATCAGGTCAGATGATGAAGAAATTCACCACAATTTACACATCGCACCGTAGAAGCGCTAGGCGGCGCCAGTCTACAATTAAACCCTGTAAGACCAGCAGTCTGGGAGTGTTCGAGAAGCTTCCGGCTGAAGTGTTCGGGCTCATATTACACCAGCTTTCAGGTGAGGAGACTCTCACCACGTAATGTAGCCCCACATAAAATAAAAATTAATATAGCAGCTTAAAATAACAGCAATAACGTTCACATTAACTATAAATATTTCCAGATAGATGTGTGTGTGTGTGTGTGTGTGTGTGTGTGTGGTCGTTTTGAGAGTTATACATTTTTTAAATGTCTTTCCCTGACATATCTAAAAAACGCACACACACAGTTGGATGTCCAAAGCCTCCCTGTTAACATACACCAGCAAGGTATAGAAAGAGGAAGAGCTTCACATGTCCAGCCACAGAGAACAACTATAAAAACCTCATAGTGCTGGTGGAAAAAAGTTTGTAAAAGTTTTTTTATTTTTTATATCGATAATGACCGCTGTTGTGTTGCCGGCAGGTGTTTGTGCCGTTTACGTTATTATTCATACTGAATAATAACCTAAGTGGGAGGATTTTGTAAATGGAATAAACACAATCTAGTAAACAGTGTGCATTAATAAGGAATACTTTTGGTAGTTCATTATACAAATCTGTCTAATTCATATAAACATGTTCCATCTATATCCACATACTATCCACATATTCCATCATGTTCAGATATTATGTTGAACTGTTCATAAAATGAGTGATCAGCCAGGAGGACTGAAATTATGGGCCAAAATAAGGAAATTGTGTTAACCTGTGTTAAACATTAGTTTAGATAATCACTCATTCCATCCATTTAGGCACCTCTGTAGACCAACAGCGGACCGTGAAGGCCAAGGGCCTTGCTCAAGAGCAACATTGGCAACTTGGTGGTGTTGGGTTTTGAGTCTGGCACCTTCCACTCTTTAGTGCCTAAACTACTGAGCTACCCCTGCCCCACAAACTATTGATTATACAAATTATACAAATATACTGTACATTTATACAAATTGTCAATTCTAAACAACTTCATCAAAATGTAAAATAGTTTTTGTATATAGTAAATAATAAGAAATTACATTAAAAACAGTGAGATCCATGATATTTAACATAAATGAGAACATTAATAACTTTACTAGTACAGCAGCGCAAATCCCTTGAATAGTTTTCCATCCCTACTCAGACTAAACATTTGTCTCTCATTTACTCAATCCTTTACCTTGTATGAGTTTTTGGCCAAGAAAACAAGAGTGTCTGTATTTTCTAAACTTTGCTTAGAATGCCTATGATTGAAGATATTTCCTGATGTGCTTAAGACACCTTTAGATGTACAGCTTGTTGCTGAAATGCACAGATACTGTTTTACAAAGTGAGTTAGGATGGGCAGGTGTACTTGGTACATGTAGTCTTCACCAGGTTAGGGGTCTTCTGTACGGCTGATCTCTCTTAGTTATATACACAGTTTATACACAGTGTTCTCAGCATTTAGTTTATCTAAGGGTTTTTTGGTTGAAGAATCTTGTTTTGTACCAGAACTGTCTGCTCACTTTTTCTGAGTTGATACTGCAGAGCAAACTTTTTAGATCACTTCCTTTTCCTTTTCCTGGACTCTGTTTGCAAAAAAGTACTTTATTACTTTTTTATTAATACTTTGTTATTATCTGGAGCGTATGTTGGGTGCATAGGTTCTCCAATGATCATCATGCACAAGTTGCCGAATGGTTTTGAAATGGGCAACCTTTCGAAGCGAAGCAGCAGCATCTTCCCATAATGATAACCACGTATCATCGTCACATGGAAGTTAATCAAACATAGCGATGCCACTAATCATACGACATAGTTCTACATTCCAGTCAGTGGGGCAGACAGTCCCATGTGCTTGGAAAGTGGGAGCTCATTCATTCTATCTGTGAGACAGTAAGTTTACTGGAGGGTCAAAAACGCATCTGTAATGCCAGGTGAACATCTCTATCCGTTGGGCTGAATCAGTCTAGCTTGACGCTCAAACTGCAAAGGAAACTGAGAAACTTTGCTGGGAACTGTGCTGGGAAACTGAGAGCTCATTCAGTCTATCTGTGAGACAATAAGTTTACTGGAGGGTCAAAAACGCATCTGTAATGCCAGGTGAACATCTCTATCCGTTGTGCTGAATCAGTCTAGCTTGACGCTCAAACTGCAAAGGAGCAACCTCAGCCAAGTGCCAGCCACAAGGTCTCTTCAATATGCTATTCTGGATGACAACTTAAACGTGACGCTGAAAAAAAAGGGGGCAGGACTCGTGACCCTAGACCACCTTACCAACAACTTTATATAGTCATCCACTGTCCAATGTTAGGATAATCAATTAATGAGCAACCAGTCAACCGAATTATTTATGTTATGTTTTTGAGAATGTCTGTGCGTCAGCTAAAACTCTGTACAAGTTAGATGATGCAACAGGACAATGACCCAAAACACCAGAGCAAGTCCACAATAGAATATGGCTTCAGAACAAACAAAATCTGCTATTTGGTCAAGTCAGAGCCCAGACTTCAATCTAAAAGAGATGCTGTGGAATGATTGAAGAGAATCTTACACATGAGACTTCTAGAGAATATGATGGGCCAAAGCAGTTCTGCCTGGAAGAATGCTCTAAAAGTGCATCTTCTCCTGAACAATGTGCAGGTCTGATCCACAGCTACAGGAAGCGCTTATTTGAGGTTATTGCTGCCAAGGGGAAGATGGGTCTACCAGTTATTAATTCCAAGGGTTCACTTACTTTATACACTACCATTTTGAATGAATGTGTTCAATAAAGGCATGAAAGATCAGATTTTTTTTGTGTTATTATTTATGGCACATTATGGTTGTCAATACTCTTGATTTAGATAAAGATCAGATGTTCACATACTCTTTCTTGCCACTGTATATTAGTACTGCAGTGTATTCACATCATATAGAGTACATGTAATTCATCACTGTGTATTTCTTTCTTGAACATAACAGGGGAAGAACTAATCAACTGTCGGTCTTCTGCTTTTTTCATCCACTTTGAATCTCCAGATTTCACTTCAGGCCCCTTCTTTATTAACTAGTTGAGGTGGTGTTGAAGCATCTGCCATATCTTCGAGTTAAGTCTAACAAAAAGGAAAAATAGTCCACTCTCTTGTCAGTTGCTCTCAGGTCACGTTTGCTGAGACAAGGCTGTGTCTCTCTACATCACACACACTTCACTAGTGCAACATCACCACTGTCAGCGTTGTGCCTAAAAAGAGCGGTTTCTGTTAGCCAAATTAAATAATAATTTGCATAATGAGAGTATAATTTTTTCAACTTTCTGGTATTGTACCCCTTTAAAAATTCTAATGCCGCTGTACTTTTTTTGTACCTGCATACTGTACACCACTAATGCAGATGAAATGTGGATGAATTAAGAGAGAGAGAGAGAGAGAGAGAGAGAGAAAGAAGATTTTTTGTAGGTTTTAATTATTGTTGTATGTTTATACTTGTGCTAGTGTGTGTATTGCTGTGTAGTCACTAGCTAACTTGGCAGTGTTATGGTAATGGTTTTACCTAACTGTGCCAAAGGCTTTTTCATGTAGGTAAAGCATCATAATATGTAGAGATGGGGTAAAATTTATTTGGTTAAGAATCTTGATTCTTTTGTGTGTGCTTCATGTATAGCAACATTGACTGAAAAATGAGTTTTTTTAAATTATTTGATATGTTTATAATAGAGATGCACCGGTAGATTAGCCAGGGACAGGAACTGACTCTTTTTTTACTTTGTTCAAATCGGGTTGAACAAAACCGGTTCTGTGCAAAAGGCATGAGGTCATAAGTGCTGCATCAGAAATGCTATTTTTTATTGTGTTACTGTATCAAAGGTTGCTCAGATTTTTTTTTTCAAACTTGGTGGCGAATTAGTTCCACTCATCATTACACACTCTTACACCATTCTTGAAACACCATGTGTGCTAATTAGTCTTGAAACACGCAAGTTAGAAGTTGCATTAAACGCTTCACATGGCTGTGTGCTCACAACTGCTCATCTGAGGCAATAAAATGTCAAAATTTCTTTAGAACCCTACAGGTACACTCTAAACTATTCACACACTGCCATTCTGTGTGGTAGGAGTTTATTAGTTGTAAGGTTTGTTTCTTATATAATAATAGATGCTGCTCAGAAAAAAAAAAGCTTTTTGTTTAATTAAATTTTAACTTAAATGTTATACTCTTATTCTAATCGTATGTGAAGTTAACTTATATATTTTTAATTTTGACGTTGGTTTTTAAGAAAACTAATGTTATAAGGAACAAGCTACATGTCACGGGCGTGAGGCAGAACGAGGTGAATCCAAGCGCGGATAATGACTGTAACGTGATGCGGGGGCGTGGTCGGGAAGCGTAAGCGAGGGTCAGAAGCCGTAAATAAAGGGGAGAAGCGTGGGGTTGAAACCGGAAGATCAGACAGCGGAGCGACAGACAAAATCAAAAGGCGAGAATCGGGAAACGAGAAAAAAAAACAAAGCAATGTCGTAAACTTGAAGGCAAACAAAGAAAACACAGAATAGAAGTATAACTACACACAATAATCCAGCTATTTAAGCAGCGTGCACCGCTGGTCGATCGTCGATGATGTCATTCTCAGCGTAAGCGCTAACAAGGAAGGTGAGGTGGCTGCAGGCATAGCAGTAGTCAGAAAATGTGGAGTTTGTAAAATATTTGTTTTTTGTTAATATATTTATACACACCGATCAACCATAATGAGAAAACATAAAACACTGTCCACAGCAGGCTGTGGTGCACTGGATGTTCTGGTACCTTTCTTTCAAGGCCAGTTTTCAATTATTTTGACAATTTATATTGCATTGGTCTTTCTTTAGGATTGGGCCAGATAACAGAAACCTTAGATGTCCTCTTTCAACATTTAAAAGTAATTTTTGAGGAATATTTATTACAAAAAAAAGTTTAACTTTAATTAAAAGAGGCCCATCACTTAATATCTGCTGCAGGAACGTTGTCATTGTATGATGTTTTTCAAATTTAAAAAGCTTTACATTTTTCTTCTAGCTGTTGAAGCCAGTATTTTCAGCATGACATCTAAAAGCATCAGTAGCTGCATAGTGAGGCATCTGTCTACTTCTACCTGGAGGAATCAGATGATTTTGAAGATGCTTCACTGCACATTACACAAAACTGAAGACCTCAACACAATACTTAATTATTTCAGTTCTCTTGGTATGATTTAAGGTTGTTTTCATCAGTTTGCATGTGATAAAAGTTCTTATAGCTATTTATGGAGATAGATAGATAGATAGATAGATAGATAGATAGATAGTACACAATATAAAAAATATGAAAAATTTTGGAAGAAATTTTGTTAAAAAGTTTTAATTATCAAAGGCTTTTAATTCTCCCAGCATTTTCAAGGTAATATCATATTACTTTCTTCACAGGTTTACTGTGCAAGAGATGCACCCTGTTGCTACCAACCAAGGAAAGACTAAAGCTTATAAATAACACATTTTCACAGGTATGGCCAAATTTCATTTAAAGTCTTTCATAAATGTGGCAATAAACCGGCAAAAAACAAAGTCAACTAATCATCCATCAAATAGCATTTTTTCATTGATTATTTAAAAAAGGTAATTCTTATTTCTAGTGAATTTAAAATATATTGATTTGTGAATAGGGCTTGCTATTGAACATCTTAAATAAAAGGTGTAGACCTGTCTTACATGCTCCTAGAAGCTAAACTCTGTAGAAAGGTGAAAATACATTAATGTATTCTTGCTTGCTTTTACAACCTATCTGGGACTAAGTGATATAAAATGTAAATATTTACCATCTATAAGAGAAAGTTTACAATAAAAAGAAGAGTTTATGGTTGTGGACAAAACTGTTGTAAGGAAGTAATGCTCCTGGTGACATTTTCAGAATCATGAATGTAAACTACTTTCTATTCGTGGAGAAAAAAATTCATTTAAAAAAGTTTTT